>WTSP01026200.1:0-41777 GCA_025331215.1 Actenoides lindsayi
TTTTGAAGTATTTTATTCAGAAATTAAATCCCTTTGTCCCTTTTTTTTTAACAAAACCACAAAAAAAAAAAAAAAAAAAAAAAAAAAAAAGAACAACAACCTTCTATTTGGTACAAGGTAGAGACCACACTCTGCACACGTTGAAACTTGGGCCCAGGAAGCTCCCATGGGGTGCTGGGTGCCAGAAACCTGCACAAGGATAGGCAGGAGTGAGGAGGGAGGGTCAGCCACTTCAGTCCCCTTGGCTGCAGGATGGACTTCGGAAGGGAAAAGGGAATGGTTAGCTGGGAGTGAAGATGTAAGACCAGGTACAGCACTGAGAAGAAAACTGTTGGGACAGAAAAGTTAGGTACCAGAAAGATGGTTAGTTGTAGTCTTTCTAAACTCTACAGAAAAACAGTATTCTAAGGGCAAAAGAAATAATAAATATGTACAAATTATAAGCTCTTCAAAGCAGGTAAGCAATTATCTTCTCTTTCTCTGCTCTTTCTCTGCTCCACTCTTTCTCTTCTCTGCTCTTTCTCCTCTTCTCTTCTTTCTCCTGTTGTTGAACTCAGGGAAGTCCAGAAAAGGTATGAAAATATCCCTTTACTAGGCTTTATCTATCATTGTCATGTTTTGGCAAAAGTACTGACTGCTCAGCACTGTCAAGTAGTTCCCAAAGTCTTGGAAAACTTTTAAATAATTGCTAAATAATGATAGCACTTCAAAAATTCTTTTTTTCCTGCTGTCGAATAACCTGTCACAACAAAGCTTCTGATTAATGCTAGTATCTGCAGAGCTGTAGCTTTGTACAGGCCTAATTTTTTGCTTCTTTGCTCATAGCCACACAAGTAGAGCAGAAAATTTAGAAATCGTTACGGGTCTGTGGGTGACAATGACAAGGTAGACAGACTTGGGCTTCCTACTTTGGCATGTTTCCATACAAAAAGAAAAAAAAAGTATCTTGACATGTTAATGTCGATCTTAAAAAAAAATATGGAAAGAAAGAAAAGAAAACGTGCTGTTATCTTTTTTAAAGAAATACTGTGGGGTTTTTTATCATACTTGACAGTGCCACTTCCAATAACAGCTTTCACCTATAGTTCTGACCTCAACATAATTTTGCAGTGGTATTTTTGTGATTCTGCAATAACTCCTTTGGAATATTTTTTATTATTTTTTTTTTAATGATCTGGCTTTATGGATATTTGCAGTATTTTGCTTAACAGTATGGCTGTTAACAGGGTTAAATTTAGAGTTTTACTACAGATAATACAAGCCAATGCAACAAGAAACATTGTAGCTCTTGTATCAGCTTAGACTTGGCTGATACAAGCTGTGGCTTGTGGGAAACTTTTAGAGAAGTGATGGATCTTACAAGGAGTCTAATATTTTTACGTGCATGTTCTGTGAATAGGTACCCAAGCAGTTAAAAATTCCTTTAGCGATAGAATGTGCCTGTGTGATGTATAAGTGGGGCTGTAGTGGAGACAGATTTGTTAGGAGGCTTCTCAGTGTCGGTATGCAGCTCATCTGAGCTTTGAACTGCCCATTGCTTATGGCATGAGGAGAAAAGGAGAACATCATGTTATGCTTTGTCTTTTTCTGAATGTGTTTCAGTTTACGACATAACAACTGTATAATTCTTGTTGTGTTTAGTTACTTTTGCATGATTGCAGAAATTTAACTGATAAATGATTGGTTTGGTGTTTTTTGTTTTGTTCTGGGTTGGGTTTTGGTTTTGTTTCTTTTTTGTTGTTGTTGTTGGGGTTTTTTGTGTTTTTTTTTTAAATGGGTTCTTTATCTTCATGAAAAGTTGACTTTCCATTAGGAGGGCTTTTGTAAGATGGCTGTGATTCTATGACATTTAGACAAGTTTATTTTTCAGTGAAAAAAAAAGATGTGGAGTATAAGATTTCTGAGTAAGCAAGGTTTTGCAAAGGGCTCAATAGAAAAACATTCATTTGAATAAAGTTCTTTTAGTAATTTATTTTTTTTTCTCTCTTTCCACAATGAATAATTGATAACCATTTCACAGGAGCAATTAGTCATTCCAAAGGTTCAAGTATGAAAGGTAATGTGTTTATCTGCAATAACAGCAGCATTTGCCATAATGATGGGGAAAAAAACCCAAATGGCACATGTGAATCAGTAACACTTGTGTTGTGTAATGCTATTATCTATGACTGCTGAGGTGTATTTGTGTCTCTTTTGTCTCTTTTACTAATCGGTGCAATTGAACTTTTATTGAAATTTAGTGTTCTTTCAAATGGCAAGTCCTATTAGTTCCTTAGAAACAAGCTTTAATGGTCTGTGAGAAACCTTCATATGATAGAGAGGGAAGTGAGGAGGAAATTATCTGCCTTGAAAATGCTTGTAGGGCATGATGTCCTTAATAATATGCTTTAATTACTCAGTTTCAGTCATGCTTTTCAGATACCTCTTGAAAAATACAGCCTTTCCAAGGCAGAGCTGCAGTTGATGGCTCCTTGAAGTGGGACTCTCCCCACTCCAGCAAGGCAACAAGCATCAGACAGTAAACTTTTATGTGCAGGTAGAGAATGAGAATGAGGCAGGAAAATTTTCCCACTTCAAGCATGTTTTCCTAATCTCAGTGTCTTTATTGTATCTAGTAAAATTTTTTATCTGTACTTCACTGCATTTGTACATTTGTCTGCATTTTTCCTGTGTCTCTTTATCTTAACTATGTGGAATGTCAGTGGCTGTCTTCGTGAATGAGTGGAAGGTTTTAATATAGTCTCCTTAATCTCCAACTCTGCCACCAGCTCATATTTTAGATCAGGAATATGCAGAGAATACTATAAACTTGACTGATTGTCTGAACTGTGATAAAATCTCACTCCTTGCATGGACTGAAGGAAGAGATGAGCAATTAAGCTACAATGTAAATGCATAGATTAAACAAACTTCAAAAAGGGACTGTAAAATAACTTCAGCAGTAAAAATATCAGCTCTCATTATACTCTCTTCTTCATCAGGCAAGCTCAACAACCTCTCTGTAAGCCTGTATAAATACTGCTGCATTATTTACAAAGAGCAATGGAGATATGAGTTAAAAATAGCTCTGCAGAAAAATTTTTTAAAGGAGATGTAGCCAAAGTTCCCTGTGTTCAAGAAGGATAACTTTTCAGAAAGGATGATTTTGTGGAAAATAACAGCACAAATGTTGCATAAACCTTATTCTTCTTTAGTCATTGAGCTATAGAGATCTGCTTCAATCATGTAGGGTGAACTGCTGTTTCAAAACTCCAGGAAAGTGCCTTTACACTAGTAACTATGATGATGTGGCAGGTAGCCTATGTTATTTCAGTTGAAACTAAAAGCCCAGTTTGCAGTTACCAGAAGTCAAAGTTCCCCAAACAGACAAAAAATAATCCATGTTCAGTAAAGTCAACCAAACAAGTGCTCAAGACCACTGAATATCAGGACTTTTTTTTTTTTCTTTATTTTAATCAGTGTCATTTCTTCTAGAACCCTGAATTTAGCTGCATTACTTTACAGATTAGGCCTAATTTTCATTAAAATATGAAAATTTAATTCATTCAAATTAAATTTTCATAATACACATATAATATATATTAAAAAGTCAGCCATACTAATCTGCCTATATTTGTGTCCACTGTAAATAAAATAGGCATTTATAGGTTTTATTTCTGTTATGATTAACTTGTGAAATTAACCATAATATTGTAGTACCTTGGTGACAGTGAAATTAAGACTGAGGTGATGTTCGAAATGCTTGTGCTGATAACATGTTATGTTTGGGTTGGAAAATTTCTGTGTAAAATAAATGCCTCCTCTGTCCTCTGTAGGGTATAACCATCAGCGTATCTGTGAAAACCAAAGGCAGAAGTCTCCTGAATTCTACAGCAGAACAGCATCCGAATCAAATGTATATTTGAATAGTTTCCATTACCCAGATCGTAGTTACAAGGACCATGCTTTTGATACCTTAAGCTTAGACAGTTCTGACAGTATGGAGACAAGCATATCAGCATGCTCACCAGATAACATTTCCAGGTAAATCATCTTTTTTTCTGATGTGGTAATGGTCATAAGGTTAGAATGAAAAAAGAAATATGTACATGCTGTGGTAAGGTGAGCGCTGCTAACTCGTTATGAAAATATAAGATCATTTGACAAGCATTAATATTTAGTATTTATGTAGCCCTTCATAATCAGGTTTAACTATCATCTCATCTGTTTATTTGAAGATGGAAAAGGAAAATATGGAGAGGCTAAGAGATAACTTTGAAGGCCATGGAGAACTCAATGTCGGTCCTGAACTGAAACTATTAAGTTGGTGATGCTCTTTTCAGAGTGGGTATTACCTGAGCTTTCTTCTCTGGTCACTACAGGGAAGGAATTTCCTGTGATAGGAAATTTCTCAAAGACATCTCCCTGCAATAAAGTACACTTGTTCTGCAAGTCCAGTTTAACTTACTAGAGCCTTATCCTGAAACACTTAGAGCTACTCTGGAGGCCTTTTTGCCAATCTCTCCCCCTTTTCTGGGTCAGTAAAAAAGAAGAGATGGCACTGAAAGGCTTAGAACCCTCAGCTGCTTTTCTCATCCTCAGAGGCTGTCAGCTCAGACACCTCTCCTCAAGAACATCAATGATGTGTGTTTAAAAGTCCAGCTGAGTCTCAAAATTGTGTGCAAACAATTTTCTTCTGACAGACTGGTTTTAATGATAGTGCTTTCTTTTTTGCTCACAGTCCTGCCCCAGCACTTTCACAAGCGTCAGTGGTGTCTGATAAGTACAATGTTGTCACAGGATTAAGAATCCCTTGTGAACACAAGGACAGCTTTTTTGGCTAGCATCTATTTTATTCAGCATCTGTTTCCTGCAACAGGGTATCAACCCTCTTGTAGTCTTTATCACTGCAGTGTTAAGAGTTTCAGAAAATACCAATGGCACTCATTCTGCTGTTTAGGTTTGGGGTTTTTTTGTTATTGTTGGTTTTGGTTTTTGTTTTGCTGTGTTGTTTGTTTGGGTTTTTTAAAAGTAAAAACATTGGGACTCGGGTGTTGAGGATTTCTGCTTTAAACAGACACACATTGGACAAGTTTCTCATAGCTGGAGACAGGCTTGGAATTGATTCTGTCTCTGCAGTGATCTCTCATAACCCAGCAGTGGTATGAAATCTGCCTGACTTGGTTGCTCTGACCATTTTGGAGGAAGGTGATCTGTGCCTGAGCTACCTTGGGGCTATCTCATAAGTGGAATCTTCAGCCCAGGACAGGGGAGCTCTGACAACTGTTGAATTTCCCTTCTGCTGTTTGCCCTCTGCCTCTTCTGCAGCTTCCAGCCAATGCCAGAAGAAAGAAAAACAAAACAAAAACAGCTATCAAACAAACATAAACCACCACCAAAGAAAAAAACAAAGGCACCAAAAAACCACCACCAACAACAAAAAATGAGAAAAGGGCCTGTTATAACAAATCTTTCAGTTTCTCACAAGGCAGACTTCTTTGGTGAGGGAAGAAAAGAGTGTGGGCTTGTTTTATTGATAGAACTTGGAAGATAGGCAATTAATTTTCCTTGACAAAACTTCCCTTAATCAAAATTAATTCAGATTGTTTTAGATGGTGTGTGAGAATCTTTTCTAGCCATATCAGACTTTAAAGGAAAACAACTTATGATACTTTGTTCTAACATATTTAAAATATATGTTTTATTTTACCTTGTATAAGATGACAGAGACATTTTTGCTGGAAATGCATAATATCTGTCTGTGCTCCAAGTACAGAAGAAATAGAACTGCTGTATTCACTCATCAACTTGCCAAACAGTAGTCGTTCCAAGGTTCCTTAGCAACTTCTTTTTCATGGCCAAGGCTTCAGAGATTGCAATCTTCTGCTATGCATTAATTTCTGAGCACAGGATGGAGAATTTAAGATGAAGTGTTAACCAGTTTAATATTGGGAAAACCTACAGCAATTAACAATCTTCCAGGTTGCTCAAATGGCTTTTAGTTTATGGCTCCATTGCTTTTACTGAAGATATTTGACCCAGCTTCTCTTGGCCCATCAACTAAACATACTTTGGCCAAAGCAGGCTTAGGCATCTAATTCAGTAGCCCCATTTTTTTCAGAGACAATAAGCTTTCAGAATTCAGATAGATTTCAGATGGATTATATCTTTTCTGCAAGCTTGGGTTAAATGAGTCATTTTTATATTGCATTGTACCTTACGAAATACATCCTCAGTATCAGACATAGAAATGTCCTCTGAACACTGTCACAGTTCTGACAAAAATCCTGGTCTAGCAGACATAAGCATCAGAGGCATGCTTCTGAAGTGAAGGATGTTGTTCCCTTCTCCTTTCCTTGCCCAGGACACACATTTGGACTATTTGCATTCTACCTGTGTCCCTTCACAGCTAGTCTGTCTGCTATTAAGCAGTATGAAGAAATCCACCATGTGAGACCCACTTTCACAAGTCAAGTTTCTCTCTGCCCTAAACATTTGAATCCATTCTATTTCCTCGCGTTGTGCTTTAGTCTGTCATTTAATCATAATGGCTTTACTAATGGTAATACAGTAATAGTGAGAATAAACTCTTTTCTTGAACAGTGCAAGATGAAAATAAAATGGAGAGCATGCCACAAAAATGCCACAGTTGAAATGGGTGTTAAATTAAGATGAAACAAAGAAAATTGTATTGGAGAAAAGAAATAAAAGAAAAAAGGACAGGCAAAAAATGATAGCTGTGTTGTGCTAGGCCAGAATCTAGCACTCTTTGTGATTTTTAGGGAGGAAGAATCTCATGCACCAGTACAGGTAAGTTAAGGGCTGACCTGCTGGAAAGCAGCTCCATGGAGAAGGATCTAAGAGTCCTGGTGGACAAGTTAACCATGAACCAGCACTGTGCTCTTGTGGCCAAGAAAGCCAATGGTATCCTGTGGTGCATTAAGAGTGTGGCCAGCAGGTTGAGGGAGGTTCTCCTTCCCTTCTACTCTGCCCTAGTGAGGCCACATCTGGAACACTGTGTCCGGTTCTGGGCTCCCCAGTCCAAGAGGAACTACTGGAGAGCATCCAGTGGAGGCTCCAAAGATGATGGGGGGGGGGGCTGGAGCATCTCTGTTATGAGGAAAGGCTGAGAGACCTGGGGCTGTTTAGCCTGGAGAAGACTGAGAGGATCTTATCAATGCTTATAAATATCTGAAGGGCAAGCGTCAAGAGGATAGATTCTTTTCAGTGGTGCCCAGTGATAGAACAAGGAGCAATGGACACAAAGTGGAACACAGGAAGTTCCATCTGAACATTAGGAAAAACATCTTTACTTTGAGGGTGACTGAGCACTGGAACAGACTGCCCAGAGAGGTTGTGGAATCTCCCTCTCTGGAGATATTCAAAGCCCATCTGGATGTGTTCCTGTGCAATCTGCTCTAGGTGAACCTGCTTTAGCAGGAGAGTTGAATTAGTTGATATCCAGAGGTCCCTTCCAACCTCTACCATTCTGTGGTTTTGTGTGATTACTCTTGTTTCTTTGGCTTGCTGGTTACTTAACTAGTTGATCCTGACACTGCTCTGTCATTGGATGGCCTTTATGCATACCTCTTAATCCTTCTTATTTTTATTGAGCATTTTTTGATTATGAGTTCAGTGAGACGCCAGACAGCCTACAGCCAGAAAGACTGGAATATTCAAATGGCTGCTAATGCCAGCTCTGAGGATTGGTAGTGTGTTCTGTTAGAACATGGTAACCACCTCCATCCATATTCTGCTATCTGGGAGAAGATGACAGATCACAGGGGGCTGACAAGATGCATTTTTAGGCATTTGAGTCTCCATTTTTCAAAATTATGCCTGTGAATGTGTATATACTGAGAACATTCAATATACTTTATACATTTTTTTTTTTGTTAGTGCCTACTGCAATGAATTGGATCAGAACAGTATGTACTTCATTCTTAAAGTGCCTAATATTGGACTGTAAAATATGTCTTCAAATATCAAGTGTACTTTTGAATCATTCTGATTTATTTTTTGTGCAGTGCTAGCACTTCAAATGTTGCAAGAATAGAAGAGATGGAAAGACTTCTGAAACAAGCACATGCTGAAAAGACTAGGCTGCTTGAGAGTAGGGTAAGCATAACTTCATGAGTAAAACTTCAGAGTGGGCATGTTAGATAATATCCTCCTAAATGCAATATTGGACCTAAATAGTTTACACCTACTAGACGCTTTAAAAATTACCTCAGCCCCCTTATTTTGGTCTGGTTTCACCCTCATACTATGTCTTTGAGCCTATATGCAATAGCTGCTATCTCAGTGGGTGAGGTGATGGCGAAATCCCATCAGAAGCTAGGTCAGCATTGCTCCTACACCTGCTAGGAGAGCTGCTTAAGAACCTTCATTTCTAGAGTGGTAATACTTACAATTTTAATTCCAATTTTCAGCCCACTTTTCTGAAAACATATTTCTGTCTACTTAAGAGGCAAAAGGGATTTAATCCTAGCTTAGAAATTACATTAACAACTCTAGTTTCACATATAATTGAAGTTCTGCGTGTGCTGTGCTATTTAGGAACGGGAGATGGAAGCTAAAAAACGAGCTCTGGAAGAAGAGAAGCGCCGCAGAGAGCAACTGGAGAAAAGATTGGAAGAAGAAACTAGCCAGAGGCAAAAATTAATTGAAAAGGAAGTCAAAATACGTGAGAAACAAAGAGCACAGGTGAGATATGTTGGCATGAAATGGTTCTGAAATGCAAGACTTTCCCTTGGTGTACAGAAGAGATTAAGTGTATTTCTGCCAATGGTAAACAGAATTGCTTTCAGTTGAATAGATGAATTTAGTATTTCTTAGGTCTAACTGTGGTGCTAAAAGTATCTTTGGGCTCTTGAAGGCTTAGATAGATGACTGAGTATTCACTTTAAAGTTAATTTAATCCATTAGCTAAATATCTATGCTATCCATTTATTATCTGTTATCTAAAGTTTGAATAATAATCCTATAAAGTTTGTTACTGAATATAGGCAGAGCAGAATTTTTTATCCTGTACAACAAAAAAATTGTGTGTTAATTTTATAAACAGATGGTGTTTTTTTTCTTTTAAATTTCTTTTAACACATAAAAGAACTTGTAATGTGAATTGTAACTTCCAAATATTTGACTGAAAAAAAATCCAAACCCAACAAATAAAAGAATCTTTTCCAGCTCCACATCTGTTATAGAGAGGAAATACTATTTTTTTTCTAATGCTGCTGGGACTATACAACATGAGAAACATTATTTAATTAAAACAGTGTTACCTCATATACCTTCTTGCTTCTTGTTAGGATTTAGCGGTATGTTGAGCTTTCTTTAGGTTTAGAGGTCTTATCTATTTGTTTATTCCACCACAACTAATACGAGCTACAGGGTACAGCAAATAGACTAGGCAGTCATTTTGTCATTATCATAGTATAGCAAGAAAATGTCTCCATCTTAATATGTGTATCTGAGAGCAGAAGATTCCATATCATAGTTGAATTTCTTTCTGCTTTTATCTGTACTACCTTTGCTAAGTCTTTGTTTCATGAGTTGTTGTTATATGTTTTTATATTCCTATATATTTTATATTCCTATATAGGGATGTCCTCCTAGTCTCTCTAATTGGTAACACTAAATCAGAACAATAGGAAAACCCCAGGAACTTCTAAGCTGTTTCTGGTTAAATATATCCATTCCTTTGGGGTTTTTTTATAAAATGTAATTACCAAATGTTAAATTGTATGTGTACTTTACTTGAATGCCTTGGGGTTTTTTTCTAAGAAATTTTAATGACAACTCGAATATGGTGTGATGCAACAATGCAACTATGATGCAACACTTATATCTTTATCCCAAACTGGAGCATGCATGTGTTGTAATAGAATGCTTTATTGATTTCTGCTAATTGGCAGACTTGGCAGAGAGGCTGAAGACTGAACCACTGAGAAGAAAAAAAATATGGGTCAAAAATACCTATGATTTTTTGGTTAACTTTTTTCTTTCCTTTGTACAGTAAGACCCTATTTTAAATTTTATTTTAGCACTTCTTGACACTAGAAACCTAAACTAGGGGAAGGAGTTTCACCTTTGCACTTGCAAAGCTGGTGTCAGCTTGTATCATACATACATGACTGCATAATTTTAGAAGGGTGGTAAGAGCTCTTGGCAGGTAACACAGCTACCATTGAGCCAAGAGTGTCTTGAGAATGCAATGAAGGAAAGTCCCTATGATTTGTGACTCACAGTGGGATTTAACAGGCCAACTATAGGCATGGAGTAAGGGCAGATTAGATTCTCCAGGTCACTGACATCTCTGAGGACCGGGGAGAGATAGGAAGATGCTCCTTTCACGGGTAATTCAAAGCACCTAAATTCAGCTTCTGTTCTGAATCGCCCTGTGATGTAGCCTCTGCCTTGGCTGCAGCAGGAGCCTTGGGAGGCTTGTCTTCTGTGTTGAAAATGGGTGGGGGTGGGTGTGTGCAGAGACCCTTCAGGCACAGAAAACAATCATATTCCCTCAAATGACAGAGGTCCCAAATCGCTACCTCTTCCTGCGTATTCTCCCAACTGATTCTTTCCAGGCTTGATGCAGAGTCTTGAACTGTGACCAAGAATGAGGCACCATTTCCTCTGCTGCGTTGATGTCTCCTGCAGAGGGGTGCACTTCAGTTCTCTATACCCTACTGCTGACTGTGAACTAGATACCCCATTTGATCTGTTCAGAAGAAAATAATTTATTTTGTTCACAACCATCTCTGTAAAACTAACTAGTGATTACAGTTCACTATCATTAATTTTTCCTCTAATACCGTGTTCGTATTATTTATATTATACTTTGCACAAAAATACCTGTAGCAGCAAAATGTTAATGATATGTGTAGAGCATCTAGCTCAGTGAAATCAAATGTAAATGAAGTTCTTACACTTCATCTAAAGCAGCAACACACCTTTACATTTAATTACTGATTTAATTCTAAAACAACCTTTCTATGCTTTGGCCCCTGTTTTACCAGCTCATCAGCTGATGATTTCAAGAAACTCTTTAATCTATTTCTTACAAAGTTATTCAACACTTTGCAAAGCTATGGGATTTAAGGATTTTTCTTGTAAAGAAAAATTAGGGTTGCAGCGAAAGCTCTTTATTTTTCTTACATTCATTCTTAGAATCTATGGCAGTTTTCAGTTATATCCTTGCAGGAGAAAGAGTGAAGGAGAAGTTAAGACTTCTGTTAAACAATAATATGATTTTCTTTTCTTTACCGTAGGCCCGTCCCTTGACTCGCTATTTGCCCATCAGAAAGGAAGACTTTGACCTGAGAAGTCACATTGAAACAGCTGGTCACAACATAGAGACCTGTTACCACATCTCCCTCACAGAGAAGACCTGCCGAGGTTTTCTGATTAAAATGGGAGGAAAGATTAAAACATGGAAAAAACGATGGTTTGTTTTTGACAGAAACAAGAGAACTTTTACATATTATGCAGGTAGGTTGCAGGATCACTGTTAGGATACAACTGTCCCTCTATTTTCCTGTCAACCTAAGCTGAATTTTGAACATGTAAGGAGTCCTGAATACAACTTAATGTTTCTATTTCATCAGGTGTTTTACACTTAAAGCTTGTCCAATCCCTTCCCAATTGTGTGCAATCCTAATGCCAGGCAAGGTAGAAATGAGTATAACAGACAAAGGGAGAGATGTGGATAGGTAGGAGTTAAAAATGGAAGATCATCAGGTTCCTAGTACTCAGAATGATGGCTTTACAAAATTTATTTTAAAATACTGCATGCTTCCCCCAATGACAAGAATGATTCCTTGTACCCTTCATACAAGAATATAATTTATTATATTTGCCATGGAAATTAAAATTGATTAAATTAAATTTAATGCTTCTGCAGGCCTATTGCTTGATATGCTGTAAAGTCTTTCAGGAAATAAAATATACAGGAGTAGACTTCTTGACTTTGCAATATTTTGAGAGCCTAAGAAATTTCAAATGAACAACATAAAATACTCTAAAGAGGTTTCTGCACACAAAGTTGTGTTATACAATATCTGGAGCCATTATAAACATTCATTTGTTATCTTGGGGTAAAGCCCAAAATGTGGAATTTAAGATCATGTATGTGTCTCCGATTGCTGTGCAAATCTACATGTTTTACACTTAAGTTTTCTCATAAGAAACTTAAAATTGATGGTAGGGTTATGCATTGCTCAGCTCATCTTTTTTAAAACACATATTTGAATTCATAACATTTATTCATTACATGCCTACTGAATATTTTTTACTAGCTTGCAGTAATACTATGAAGAACGTGACAGATGTTTTTATTATTATTTTGTTCTTAACATCTGGATTATTGGTTAACGAGGCCTGTAGTATACAGTAATGTTCCCATCTCATGCTGATTTGTTTTCAATTTTTTTTTAAGTAGTAGTTATGTTAATATTTAACAGTTTTGGGTTTGAGTGCAATACAGTTGCCATAATACAGTTGCCCTAATGCAGTTTCAGTTACCAAACAAAACTTTTCATAATGTCTCAAGGACTCCAGCCAACAAACTTAGCTCATATGAGTAAGAATCTGTCTAGACCTTCAAATATATCATATACTTCCAAAATATATATTGATGCTATAAATGCAGAGCAATTGAATTGGAAGTGAATATACTGGTATATTGTTTTAGTTCTGCAAGTGTACTCAACAGAGAACTGACCCTAAAGTCTGACAATTCAGTGCAGTTACTGAAGCATTTGCACTTGCTGACCTGAAGCATACGGGGAACTCTAAAAAGACTGGCGTGATGGGAACCTGTGGGTACCTGAAATGCTCTTGTATCCAAGACCCCAGGTAGGGCTAGAAAGGAGAGTGGACCGCTGTTTGCTTGCACTGCATAGACAGTATTCTTTGAATAGTATTGCATTTAGCTTAGTATAATGTGTGCTATAATGTTGTCATCTTATACCTCAGTTCCTCTACTGGTCCCATGGGAGCTGTCAGGGAAATTCCCAGCACTGTATCATTTGGTCTCTGGGATTTCTTTTTGCTATCGTATGAAGCTTTTGAAACAGCCTGCAGCTACCAATAGGATGTAAACTGAGTTTTGTGAGTGTTCAAAATGACAGCAGAGTCTCTCATGAGACAGATAAAGAAGTTTGGCGTGACTGTTCAATATTAAGGTGATATTAACTTGGGGTCAGAAGGCATTAAATTCTCTTAATATAAAAGTACTTGGAGTGGTAGAAAGTTTGCCCTTCAGTGTCACATGCAGTTGTGTTCTTAACACCCTCTGGGATTATTTAACAATTTCTCTTCCATTGCAGGAAAACAGAGGCTACTGTAGATGCTTATCTGCCCTGTTTGTTTTTCTTGTGAAACACTGTAAATGTGACTGTTAAGATGCTAATGGTCTGTCTCCTCCTTGCCCTAATGATTCACTAGCTAATGCTGGGACAGAAGGCGATATAAGAATATGTCTAAAATACATCTGTTCCCCTGCAAGTGTCTGTTTCTTTCCATTGCCATTAGAGGAAGATTAAGTCAGCTGGGCCTCTGTTGTAGATACCAAAATTGAAGTGAGAAGGCTCCAACCCTGTACTTCAGCTCTGCTGCAGTGGGCTATTGGTACCAGAAGCACAGTACCACTGGATAATCACCCATGCCTCGTTAGCAGCTTCCCTGGAGTAACGAGCCATAAGCGTTCCTACCTCTGAAGCAGATGGAGAGTTGCCTTTTGCAACTAAGATGTGCAAGCACAAATGATGTTCCAAATGTAAAGCTTTTGTTATCAAATTGTATTTCACATTGCTTATCCTAGCAGTTTTCCTTTGAAGGCAAACTGTAGGTCTTAGTCTGCCAGCTATGAGAAGTCTGTGTGGCTTTCATGGAATTGGAAGATTGGATCTATCTCAGAGACATCTGTCCTTCTGTTGGCTAATGCTGTCCATAATATTTAGACACTTCAGAGAAGGCACTGACTTGCAAATAAATCAGGAAATTGCAAAAGCTTTATTTCCTTGGAAACCAGGTGGAAAAAAAAAAACATATTAAAGTAGGAAACGCAACTCCTGATAAAACTGACCAGCTGGTAAGAAAGGTTGAAGGTTTATGTGGGATTTCACAAACAGAAGTGTTAATCCAGTTAATCGTACCAACTGAACATATGTGGAAATGAAAATTAAGTTTTTGCTTCTTGAAGTATTGTTCATTTCAGTTCTCAAGTCTTTTTCTCTTTTCAATTTTAGACAAACATGAAACTAAATTAAAAGGTGTAATATATTTTCAAGCTATTGAAGAAGTCTATTATGATCATCTAAAGAATGCATATAAGGTAAACTTTGTTATAACTGTTTTAATTGAGTATCATATAATGATACCCAATGTATGGTAGCTGCTGTAAAGTCAAAGGAACAGCTGACGGTATTAGAAAAAACAAAAGAAACAGTGGTGGAAAAGGAAGATAGATGGAAGCCAGATCAGTGCTTACCACTGTTTTGGTTTGGTTTGTTATTTTATACTGACGAAAGCAGAGATAAGAATGCCTACTTGGCAAGTGAAATTTGACGCAAGGAATTCCTTAGTCCAATGGTGAGACCACTGAAATCAGTAGCTTTGGTAAATCAAGGGACAGTTGTATGCATCTGTCACAGGGAGGAAGTTAACTGGTGCCAGCAGCACATGGCACCCTCTACCTCTCATCTGTAATTTAAATGAGCTGTGAACAGGCTGAATACATCCTTGGCATGGGGGTTAGTGAAAGTCAAGGTGGTTTTGACCACCAGACAGAGTGGGGGAATTAGTTATTTGGGTAAGAAACAACTGTTTGAAGCCCTGTATTACGGTGTAATAGTCTAGTGGAAATATGTTGTAAAAATTATTTATGGTGGATACAAATCCTTTAAGCACGTTTCTCTTTCCAGCGTAGGATGCAGCATTTTGTATTTTACCTGTCTCCTTATCGTAAATCTCCCTCTGAATAATTTCACTTCTGGTACCAGTAAATGGCTTTGATGTAATTATTTTTATATCCTTCTTTTCATTTTATTTTAGAGCCCCAACCCGTTGCTCACTTTCAGTGTTAAGACCCACGACCGGATATACTATATGGTCGCTCCTTCGCCAGAAGCCATGCGGATATGGATGGATGTTATTGTTACAGGCGCAGAAGGCTACACCCACTTCATGTTATGATAAAAGAGGGCAATAGGGCATACTGCAATAATGTAACATATGAAGTTAGCCATATGTAGTGAAATCCGACAAGCCAGTGAATATCCTGAAATGTCCTCCTGATGATGTGCACCCAAAACCTCAGAATGAGAGGGATTTACAAATGCATTGAAAAGGGGGGGACTGTTACTTGGTTTAGTTGATCTTTATAGGAATGAAAGAGCAAAAGCTGTTGAGAGCATCGTAGTGCTCCACATTGAATAATCAGGCAATTTTAATTACAGCGTCTTGATTCAATTATAATTTTCCACAAATTCTCATATGGAGGATGTCCTCAAACTCATACCAAACAGTTTACAAAATGTGTATGTTCTCATCAGTATGCAAAAATTCTAGTAATGGAACAAAAAAGTGACATAAGCATATATTTTAATATGCAGCATTTGACATTTATAGATGATTAGGTGACTTTTTAAAACTTTTAGTCAAGTATTTTATAAAAATATAAGCAAAAAAGCAACCCTAGGGGTACACACAGTTCTTGCCTTAGTAGTGAAGTATTACAACAGAGCCAAAGAGTTATACGATTCCCTTATCATGATGTTTTCATATTGTTAGTTGTGCTAACTTTCTGTAAGGGGACAGTGCCAAAACTCTTCATGACTTTTAATGTCAATTAAATTCTTATGATATTCTGTGTGTTCAAACAGTGGCACCAACTATATGTTTGAAGTCTTTATCTATGGAGCTCAACAAAAAAAGAAAAAGATATAAAGATGCATTTTCCACATGGTTATGAAATGGAAACACGTGTATTAAATTCCTCATAAGTAGGGTTTTTTTTGTTAGTTTGTTTTTAACCTTTCCCATTGAACAAAATGAGATGATTATAGATGCTACAGCAATTTTCTTTCATGTAGTAAGGTCCCAGCATGGTTCTGACCTTACTCTGTGCCAAATGAATGCTCTACTGAAACCTCTCAAACACTGGTCCCTTTGAAGCCAGAATCAAATCTCTACTATCTAAATTCTTCGGAGTCAAGTTTTCAGACTTTGAGAGTTTCAGAGTTGGGTTTTTTTGTTGTTGTGGGTTGATTTTTGGTTTTGTTTTGTTTTTATTTTTGTTGGGTTTTTTTTGTTCGTTTTGTTGTTGGTTTTTTGTTTGTTTTTGTTTTGTTTTAAATGCATATGTGCACAGAATAATGCTGTCAAATATAATAAAAAGAGAGAGGCAAGTTCTAAGAGTTTACACAAAGTAGTGTAGGAATAAAAAACCCCCAAAATTTCAAGTACCAGAGACTGAGGTTCCTAAAACAAAAAAAAAAAGACCTGAGGGTGCAGTGGTCTCCCATTTTAAAATAACTTCAAAGTCCTTGAGTAATATTGCAAAAACATAAATTATTTAATTGAACTGAACTTCAAGCAAGTTTCTTATAATATGACTTGAAAGAGGTTCTATTTCAGTAATCAAAACTTATGTGCTATGTGGTTTGTGTAATAGAAGAAAGCACATTAGCTTTTTTCTTTATGAAAAGTTAATGGCTTTTGATGGAACAAGTCAAGAACTAAAAGCAGAATAGAAGTATGCTGGCAGAATATTTTTGTTATACTTTTTAAACCCTGTATCTGTAATGAATGGGTTGAATTTTTTTGTGGTATACACAGGTGATACGGTTGCTCTAGCACGACAAACATCAGTTTCAACTTGAATCACGAGAGAAGGAACTGTCATTGCAAGACAATTGGTATCATCTGTGCAGATCACAGCTTGTAATCTAATGATTTAAAACACTATCAGAAATAAATTGCTTTGGTTTATATAATTATTATTTTTCCTGGTGTATCTTGATTTTACTCCTAAGTATGGTTATAAAGGTTTTCTAATAATGATTTTTGTATCCTGCATGATGCAATGAAGGCATTTCAATAAACATTTTTAAAAATACATTTGTTTTAAATATTCACTTACTGCTCCACCTTGAGACATTTCTGCTTGTCTTTAAAATAGTCGTATACAGTTTTGCAAGCGATTTTGTATTTCTTAGAAATGCCTAATTTCACCATTAAATACATTTCCTCTTAAAAGGCTATGGAAAATAATCTTTCAGCTGGCAGTGAAGTTAGAAACATAGTCTGTTTACTATGTGTACATATGTCTGTCTCATTTTTTATGACCCTGTTTGAAAAAATTATCACCAGTCTTGTGTATAGACAATTTAATTTATTTATTTATTTATTTAGTTTAACTGCAAACCAGAAATTGCTGAAGTTTAAGGGTTTCCGAGTTTTCCCAATATTTGACTTAGACATTACTTGAATTGCAGGAAGCATTAGCTCAGTGTAGAAGCCCATGGTATTTTATGATTTTTTTTTTTTTCACTAAGTTTGTTATCATCATCACAAAGTGTGGTGGGTTTAGTGGTGTATGTCAAGACAACATAAGCAAAGCACAGTGGTAGCACATTATCTTTTATGATCAGTCTGCAAGCCCTCCAGGCTTGCTCCCATGGAACTTAAGTACCCTTAAGAGTCTCAGGCAATTGCAGACCCTGTAGGTTGTGTCTTAAAAACCTCCTCTGCTGCACTTGACCTACAGCTGCTGCCAGGAGCTGGCCTCACACTTGCCTGGGAAAACATGCGCAGGCACTGACTTTTCTTAGCATTATTTTGTTCCTTTCTGTGTGGCTGCCTCGGCCTGTATGTGAAAGGTACAGCACATAAACACCTTGTTTTGTCTATCGTGCCCATAACAATAAGGCCAGGTGGAGATGGGTAAGGAGGTTTATGAGCTGGTTCAAGTGTCAGTCTCTTCTCCCAAGTAACAAGCGACAGGACAAGATTAAATGGCATCAAGTTGCACCAAGGGGAGGTTTAGGTGGGATGTCAGGAAAAACTTCTCCACTGAAAGGGTTATCAAGAACTGGAACAGGCTGCCTCATGATATGCTTGAGTTATCATACCTGGAGGTCTTTAAAAGACATGTAGACGTGGTGCTTAGGGACATGGTCTAGTGATGAGCTTGGCAGTGTTAGGTTAATGGTTGGACAGAATGATCTTAAAGGTCTTGTGGTGGTTTGACCCTGGCTGGATGCGAGATGCCCACCACGCTGCTCTATCACTCTCCCCCTCTCTTCCTCTCAGCTAGACCAGGGGGAAGAAAATAAGATGAAACTCATAGGTTAAGAGAAAGCAGTTTAATGAAAAGCAAAGCAAGGCCATGCATGGAAGCAAACAAAAAGAAAGATTTATTCTCTATTTCCCATCAGGAGGTGATGCCTGGCCCCTTTCGCAAAGCAGGGCTCCAAACGCATAGCAGTTGCTCCTGAGGACAAGCAGTTACCATCTACCCCTCGGCTTTTTCTGGCTGTTACCGTTCAGCTGACATCATTTGGTATGGAAGATCCCTTTGTTCAGTTTGGGTCAGCTGTCCCACTCGTGTCCCCTCCCTAGATCTCATCCACGCCATCCCACTGCAGGGGGAATGTTGAAAACCAGCCTTGGTGCTGTGCAAGCCCTGCCCAACAGTAGCCACAACATGGGTATGTTACCAGCACCTTTCCAGCTCTCAGTGCAAAGCACAGCACCGGAAGGGCTGCTGCGAGGACCATTAACTCCAGTTCAGCCAGACCCAGCACAGATCTTTTGGGGGAACTCCTCGCTAAAAGTCCTCAGGTAACACCTCACTTCCGGCAGCGGCAGCACGCGAAGCAGCTCACGCGCGCTCCCAGTCCCTCCGCCGCCGCCCGGCCCGGGGAGGGCGTAAAAGGCGGACGGCGCAGGCGCGTGGCCCGGGCGCCGCCGGTGGCGCGTGCGCAGCGAGGCGCCTGGCCGCCGCCCGCCGCAAGGGGCGTGGCGGAGACGGGCGGCGGCCATGGCGGTGGCTGGTACCTTGAGGGGGCTGGTGCTGGGAGGCGGCGGCGGCAGCAGCAGCTGCTGGTGCGGCGCTTCCGTGTTGCTGTCGCCGCTAAGGGCGGCCCTGGGGCTCCCGGGTAAGGGAAGGACCCCGGGTTGGCTCTGCTGGCATTCTGGCGCTGCTTCGTCGCCGCCGGCCTGGGAGACTGCGGAGAGGGGGTTGTCAGTCAGAGGGGAGAGAAGCGGTGGCGGGTGTGTGTACTGTGTGCAGTGGCCGTCGGGGGTGTGTTTGCTCTCCGCAGAGTGCGGCCAGGACAGCAAAGGGCGACACTCCCTCGTCCCCTTCAGCGCCGTGCCCCGATCGGGAACGGGCAGGGCGCGTACCCTGGGATGGGGATGTTCAGCTCCGCCGCAGTCCGAAGGCCGGGCTTTCTGACGGGCTTTTCCTCTCTTGCGAGGCCCGCGGGCGGTGGTGGTCGGCGTCTGCCTGCACAATCAGGGAGGGCAGGGACTGGGCAAACCTGTGCGCAGCCGCCGCTCAACTGCTTTCCCACGTGTGCTCGGTTAGCGGGAAGCTCCTCCTGCCGCCGCCGCAGCTGCTGCTGCTCCTTCCCGGGGAGCGGGGAATAGCAGGAAGCGGGCCACTGCGCCTTCTGGGCTGTGAAACGTGCCCTGGAAAGCTTTGCTGACATCCACTTGTCACTGAGATGATTTCCCGAACACATAGTGCCACTTCTTCATATTTCAGGCTCAGTGCTTCTCCGACTCGTTGAGATTATTCAATTACCTTAAATTTCACAGACAATTGCTCTTGATGAGATAGTGAACCTCATCTGAGGGTGCTCAATATAGAAGTGTGTAAACACTACTTGCCACTAATGGTGTGCATTTTGTATCTGAAAAAAAAAAAAAACCAAACCCAGAAAAACCAAAACAAACCATGGATACAGTAGGGTTTTGTAGATGTTTTTTTCTTCATATGTGGTCAGAGTGGTGGTGTGGTCAGAACGGCTGGTGGTGTGTGTGCTGCTAGAGGCTGCTGGAGCTCTGAGACTGGGCTAAGCAGTAGTTCCTGCTGGAAGAACCGATGGCCCTCTTAACTCCTGTAGCATAGGGGATTGCATTAAATGAGACATGGACAACATTGAGTCCATTTTCTACCAGAGCTGTGTTAATCTGCTGCTGCTGTTGGCAGTGTCACAGTGCTAAAAGTATTTCCAAGGTTGTTCAGAGGATTTCTTTGAAACCAGTTCTATGTGTTACAGCAATCGCAGTTTCTGTTGGTCATAACACAATTAAAATTTCACAGTGATTCTGTTACGAAGAGAATTCTATAGCATCAGGCAAGGGTCCTGTAAGCTAACTCATGTCTGTAACTTAGTTTTATAAATACTAAGTACCATCTTTCACCCTTCAGAAGTGCTTCCCTGCTCTTACTGAGGTCTTTCACTGAAATCAGGACAAGAAATTACTGGTTATTTGCTCAGTTATTGATGTTTATGTCTGTATCAGGGGAAGTCTGAGAGTGTGACTCCAGTGAGCCTTGCTTTTGGATTGTCTGGGATGATTGCATTAGGGTTTTGCATTATTCAGGTTAGCATTGCTGCTGATGCACTTAGAGTAACTTGTTAAATGCAGAGTACTAGTTTGTGGAATAGCTTAGGTAGCCATTGTGTCTTGTAGCTCAGTTTAATTCCTCTCCAGTGTCAAAACAGTTTTGAGGGCATCTCCAGAGTGCTGCTGGATGGAAAAGCAGTGACTTCAGAGATGGTTGTCAGGGCTTGAGGGGGAGAAGAATACTCCTTTTTCTATCAAGTTTAGCACTTCTACCTCCTCTGTCACTGGCAGGTGAAGACATGACTGGCTTACTGACAGAGACACACACAAACCAAAAGCCATAGCATGGATGTGTCTCTGTAAATACACCTTTACTGTGGCATTTGTTCCCCTTTATAATAATTGATGCATTAATAGGTAAAAGAACTTGCCCACTGTTTCAGGAAAGATTTATTGGTCTTATTCTATAGTTCAAATAATACAATTTCTTTGTAGACAGTACGAAAGTGCTGAATACTAGCTGTGTCCTGTGTCTGTTAAGCATCCACATTTCCTCATGCAGATTTTAAAACACAAACAGAACCCCCCAAGCCCCTTGAATGTCATCTCTCTTGCAGTGAGAAAACAGAACTTAAAGCCGCATGACAGTTAAGTGGTGTGATATGGTTGCAGCCTGTTTCTGCAGTATTTATCCAGTTATTATACCACTAGGGAGCCCTGATGCTTTACCTGGGGTTGTATATTTTTTAACACCCTGCCATTGATTTACAGTATTGAAAAACCAATCTTCTTCTAATCTAAGAATTAAGAGTGTCAAAGTCTTAGAAGTCTTGACCAAGCTTTCAGATTAACAAATTGTCTTGCTGAGTGGGATAATAGAGTGGAATAAGTCTCTGTAACACCTCTCTACAAACCGCTTGACATCACTCATAGTGAAGGTACAAACTTAGATTAAATACTGTAGCAGCTGTTGAGATTCAGCATAGTTAGTAATTTGTTGGCATTTCCTTCGTTAATGTTTTTTCCTTGTTTGAAAGCAACTCTTTTTTTTTTATGGTTATTAATGTGAGTAACAGTCAAACTTAATGTTTGCTTTCCAAATATGTCTGGCTTGTTATCTTGAACTAAAAGAAAACAAAATAATTGTAAGTTTATGCTGATAGGAAAACTCTCTTTCATGTAATGTGTTGCAGATCACTTTGACAGAAGTTGCACTAAATGGTCTTTCATTTTTTAAATAGTTGCAAAATATTTAGGTTTGCAAAGTGTTATTTCATCCTGGATAAACAGAACACTCTGAGTACTGGAATAATGTAGCCTTTCCAGACAGAAAGAATATGCCATGTAATGGGATATCTGTGCCTTTTTTGGAGAGGTGTGAGAAAATCATAGCTCTGCAATGGTCAACTGTTTCTTCTTATGGGTTGTGTTTAATGTATAGCCCTGTATATACAGAAGATGTAGGAAAATGTAGCTTTTTCTTTTGCATTCTGTACTTCATATCTGAGAAAAAGATTGATGTTAAGATGGCAGTGTTAAAATGAGCTATTTTCTCCATGTTTCTGTTGGTAATCATTAACTTAAGCAGAAATAGTTGTTGATGGCACGATGAAAAAGGCTAGATGTTATGTATTTAATTTGGTTGTAAACAATGCCAATGTAGTTTCATACTTGTCATGTTGAAAAGCTTAGTCACAAGGTCCTTTCCCAATTCCAACTTTTGAACTTCCCCATTCTACCTCTCCTCATACGTCTTGTAGATCTTGGGTTTTAATGCAGATGGAGTTTTGTCCTTTTGTTTTAATCTTCATCAAAAATTTTGTCACCTCATGTGCTTGTAAATGTAACTGTTGCACAGAGTACTTTAGTCCTAAAATTGTATTTCATGTTCGGTTTGGAATAAAACCCAGAAGTTAAATTAGGTGAATGAAATGTCTTATTTCATGTGAAATGAGTGAATATATTCAAGATGGCACAGAATGTGTGGACACATGAGCTATGGGAAATCTTAGCATTTGGCTTTGTTAACCACTTTGCTAATTCCCAAGTCAGCTTACATGGTTGCCATTTAATGATTTGAGAATGAATCACAATCAGCTTTCCCTTTTGGGCTGATCAATACTAGTTAGTCATTAAAAATATAGGAGATGCTTGGGCTCAAGAGAAAAGAAAAAAGTATGTTACATTCACATAATAGCCATACGTTTCCCGAACTCTAGTTTTATAGAATACTAGTATTACAGTCAAGTTTATCATGATGATTGTGCTAAATAGCTCTTTTTACCAGTTTGCAGGCTGAAATCTTCAGTCAGCTTTCTGACTCGACAAGATCGACCAAATCTTGCTTATCGTAAACTAAAAGGCAGGAATCCAGGGGTTATTTTCCTTCCAGGCCTTAATTCAAATATGAGTGGTCGGAAAGCAATTGCTCTTGAAGATTTCTGCAACTCTCTAGGTCATGCCTTCATCAGGTATGTTCAGAGCATTGCTCTTGAGAAAATAAAGCTAGTATCATGGGTTGGGGGAAAGGGTTTTAACAAAAATATGTAAACTTGAGCATTTGGATTGGAATGCATGCTGTGCTATAGCCAGGCTAAGAAGTGTGTTCCTTCCATTTCAGATGTAGGATTTCTCTCTGTAGTGAGACTGAAGTAAATCAGGAGAATGTATTTTGATAGTAATTCAGAAAATTCTGTGATAAATTTCTGTGCTCCAACCAGTGCTGTGTGTTACATAAGGCTATGGACACGAAAATGAAAAAGAGAGGACCTGGGTATTAAATTTTAAGTTACCACTATAAGCATGCTTCCTAACTGCCAGATCTTATTAAGTTACCCAGTGTATTCTCTGGGTTTAGAAGAATATGCACATGCTTGGTGATACTCTCCTTTGATAGACTAGGTTGAATGGAGAGCTTCATAACTCTTCATATTTGGGCATAGCATTTGAAAGAGCATTTGTACAATTTAAAAATGGGGTTTATGTCTGTAAGGGAAATTATTTGTCTGGGAAATATCCTGGCTAATTTGGATATTGTTATATCAAATGATAAGAGAATGCTGCATCACTTAATTGCATGTGTTGTGTTTAAGCTTCTTTTCATGTGCTAGTGATATGCAGGACCAAGTAAGAAAATATTCAATGTAGTATCTTGTCCTCTGTTTAATCTGATAGAAGCCAGCTAAACAGTACCATTTGATGTTGATGTACACACTACCATGACTGTCATTTGATGGTTGCTTTTTCAGATTTGATTATACAGGATGTGGAAGTTCAGATGGTAAATTTGAGGAGTGTACAATTGGCAAGTGGAGAAAAGATGTTCTGTCTATACTGGATGAACTGGCAGATGGACCACAGGTTATATATTGTTTTTAAATACAGAATGCTTTTTGTCCTTATGGTAGAACATTAATCAAAAATATTCCATAATAGCTCTGGTCAACAGTAGCTTCTATATAACAACTAACACCTGACTTTCAAGCTGAGTAATTGGAGAGGTCATATTCAAAAGACCTCTTTTGCAAGCAGGTAGATCACAACATCGTGGAAACATGGATTGGCAGGACCTCCTGGAGGTCATTTATTAGAGTCTCCTGCTCACAACAGGGTTGTCACCCCAGGGAGTCTGGGAAGGCCTCATGGTGGAGGTCCCACCTGACAGGGAACAGGGAACTGTTTCAGTGCAGTGCATCCCTCTTCTTGAAGAAGTATGTAATGTCCCATAGTGATGCATTACTTAAAGGATTTTCAGGAATGTTACAAGTTAAGATACTCTAGATGATAAAATAGCTTAAAAAAAATTAAATCAGCAGAAGCAGCATTTGACTTAAGTTACTTTATAAATGGCTGTGAGAAACTTGAAATCTCCTGCAACCTGGAAATTACCAGTTAAAAAAAATATTTGTATTATGGGTTGCTTTTGTTGACCTCTTTCACTGCACTGAGCCTCTACAGTGTGCATTTATTTTAAGGAGGAAACAAAGTATGCATGTGATACTGAATTGTTTCAACTCTCCTTTTGTTTACAGTGTTTCAGTCTCAGACAGCAATAACCATCCATGACAAACAAAAAGAATAATAAAATACCAGATCCTGTGGTGCTTACTCAGGCAAAATTTCCACTGGAGGTGACAGCAGTTCTGCCTGGGTAAGGACAGCAGGATTATGCCCAAGTTTTAAGTAGTTAAGCAAACTGAAAAGTGATACTTTGTAAAAGAAGGAAAAAATTATTAGTCATTTCTGTAAAATAGTATCTTATTTTCTCTCCAGATTCTGGTGGGCTCCAGCTTGGGTGGATGGCTGATGCTTCATGCTGCAATAGCACGCCCAGATAAAGTAGCTGCTCTAGTTGGAGTAGCTGTGGCAGCAGACCATCTTGTAACAGCTTTTAAGAAGCTTCCCATTGAGGTAGGTGTTGATGGTTGGATTTTGTGCAATCTAAAAATCTGTCAAGCATGTAAGAAATTCTGATGTTCAAACTACCTTTTCTGCAAGTCTTCCAGTAAGTTTGCTGTGTTTGTGGTGAAGGTAAGCTGAAAAATTACATTAATCTATAAGTCTGCAAAATACTGTGCTTCTAGTACGAAGCTAGTGTGAGCACTACCTAGAATGTGTTGATATTACCATGGCATATAGGATGTGAAGTCAGATCACTGCTGTTCAGCAGTCCATTAGGTTTCAGTGTTGAATATCTTATATTTGTAATCAAATTGGATCTTTGTGCTTTCAAGGA
This sequence comes from Actenoides lindsayi, assembly GCA_025331215.1. Lineage (NCBI taxonomy): Eukaryota > Metazoa > Chordata > Aves > Coraciiformes > Alcedinidae > Actenoides > Actenoides lindsayi. The sequence continues at coordinate 25,298 of WTSP01026200.1, forward strand.
TGAAGAAGTAGCTGCTAAAGTAATTGAGTTGCCGTTGAATGAGATGAGTAACACAGATTGTGTGTCTAGAAAGGGAAATCTTCAGATTCTTCCCACCCACTTCTGTGGTGGGAAGTCTCTTTCTCAGTTGCTTCCTTGATGATGATAATGTCTAGCCTTCAGGAAAGTAGATCAGGTGTTGTGACAGATAAATATGGCAATAAATAACTTGTACTTTAGAATAATTAAAATATTCTCCTGATGATTTCTTTTCTAATGCACTTTGTAGTGTCAATATTACTACTTAAGACTAAGATCCTGGAGATACAGTATTTAGACACAGCTATTGTGGCAAAGACTGATGACTGGAAAATTCCTTTTTCCTGAAATTCTCCTTATTTGAGGTTCAGTGAACTGATTGAAGCCAGAGAGACTCACTGTTTATTGTGGCTAGAAGTCTTTTTCTTTCTGATAGATTCTGTGAGAAACTTGATTTTGTTGGTGAATCTTTACTAGATATATTTGCAGGAGAGATGTGCAGAGATTTTGTGATCTGGTAGAGCATTTGTCTTCTCACGTGCTGGAAGGCAAGCAGGAATATACCTGCTCTGCTAATAAAAATGGATGACGTAAAATTTTACACCTGGGGAAATTTTAGTGCATGTAGAGCAGAAGTTGAGACACTCTAAAGAACTCATACCATCTGTCTTGTTTGTTCTTTGCTCTTTTTTTTTTTTTAAGGCACAAAAAGAAATAGAAGAAAAAGGTGAATGGAAGTTTCCAACAAAGCATAATGAGGAAGGATATTACTCCTTGACATACGACTTCATCAGAGAAGCAGAAAATCACTGTGTGCTAAATAGTCCTATTCCTATAACGTGTCCCATACGACTTATTCATGGCATGAAGGATGCTGACGTCCCTTGGCAGATCTCTATGCAAGTTGCTGATCGTGTTTTGAGCAAAGATGTGGATGTTACCCTCCGCAAAACTGGCCAGCATCGGATGAGTGAGAAGGAGGATATGAAACTTCTTGTGAATACTGTGGATGATGTAATTGATAAGCTGGCAACACTAGCATAAGCTGTAAAGTAGCATAAGCGCATGAACCTTACACCTGACTCTTTTCCATGAATTGCAGAAACCCTGTTCTTAACGAGATGATGCCAGGCCTGTAACTGATACAGTAGGAACTGAGCTTTATCTGCTGTTTCCTTACCTCTGTTTCTTAAAGGTATTTTATTAATGCTGCATTTGCACAGATAGTCCAAAATATGAAGGAGTGCTGCTGTTGTGTTCAGAACTTCTCCTTCACCACTTAAACCTTTTTTCACAAGCTTCCTACACTTTTGTACTGAAATGTTGATTCATCTTTGTTCCTGTTGGCCTGTACAGTAAAACTTTAATTTCCCGTGTCTTTTGACACCTTTTCATTATTGTCCTTTTGCTGTAACATTTTTGTGTCTTATGTCTGACACCGTCTGTGGAAGGCAAAATACACCTTAAGGGTTTGCTTAAGTTACTGTTACTATTAGTAGTGAATAACACGAAGCATAATAAACAGATCTCAGATAAAATTTTATATTGTTCTTAACTACTGTTAAAATTGAAAAGTGGAAGGCACACCCTGATGGTGTGTTTGGGGTACTACATAAGGTACAAGGTAACTTCTAAAGACATGGGGCCTCAAGAGTGATGATAGAGCTCTTTTATCTATGCTTATCAGTAGAGTTTAGGTCCTCTTCTCCAGGCTGTCCTTGTAATAGTTAGTTTTCAGGCCTACTATTAAGGGAACAATATATAATCTTGGTGTGAACTGAAACTGGATCGATACAGTGACTCTTTTAAAGTGGGGAGTATAGCACCACAGGGCATCATTGCCTCTTTTCTATGACTTGAGAATTGTACGTGACTAGGAACAGTGTCTTCCAGAGCAAATGAAATTGGGTAGTTTGATAATTATTGAAATGTAAATTCACAGAATTTAATAGTAAATTGATTTAATTGCAAATGTGACTGTTACCTGTGTTTTGTCCAAAAATATGGTGCCGTTCATAGACCTCAAAGAGAGAGGGAGGAACTTGGGTGAGAGGGCGAAATTTGTTCAGACAGGCCATAATATGAAACATGAGTCAAAAGTAAATAGTTGGTTTTGACTTCAATATTTTAAATAGTAGATGGCATCATTGTTACTACCTTAAAAGACTAAACCTCCTGGGCTTAAGGTATTTCTAGAGAGTTTTTTGGGTTTGGTGTAAGCATCATCAGTAGAAGTATGTTGTGTATTTTTTTTGCTGAAAAGCACAAACAACTAAAACAAAACAAAACCAACAAAAAAACTAAAAAAAAACCCTAAATTTCAGGTGGGTTCCTGTACAGTTTCATTTAGGCTTCAGTACTGTAAAAAGCAAAAAGCTGTGATGTGGAAAATGTTAATACTTGTATGAGAGTGAAAAAGAAGGCCCATAGATGCAAACCTTCCAAATGAGTGCATCTAGGTCAGGATGATTGCTTGAGGAATTACAACATTCCATGAAATCTTGTTTCTGGGTATTTCTGTTTCTGGAGTAGGCTTTTTTTTTTTTTTTCTGTCTATGAATATGCAATTTGCTACTTTCTTAAGCTTTAAAACCTCTTGGATGTGTTGTTTACTTTTGAGAAAAGTTAATTCAGGTAACTTAGACAAATTGCTCAGTCGCATCCATTCCTGAAGTTTGAGCTGTGTTCATATTTGTGTATTATTAAACAGTTGTCATTTTTTTAATCTATTTGTGTGACATGCATCTGAAAAAACCTGAAAAATAAATTTGTGTGAGTTTTAAAGATGTGGTCAAAATTAAGCTACTTCGAAACTTTCTTCTCTTAGCTTACCTTCGACAATTTTTTAATCCACTTTTTATATCTCATATTGCTTTGTCTCTTAATGGAAGAAAAAATGGAAAAAAGTGGACTGCAGTAATTCCAAAGTAATTGATTTAATTAATGATAAAATGATTGTAACTTTATTAAGTCGAATGCAGTTGGACTTGATGATCTTAGGTCTTTTCCAACCTCAATGATTCTGTGATTCTAGGGCCCAAAGTTACCAATTGTGGTAGCCATACTTTTTGTTCACACATATTAGTTGCTTCAATAACTGAAAAGTTTTGAGCTATGTCTTTTTTGAAGTGGGAGTTAAACCTACAGACATTCGATTAACTGTAATACTCAGGGAAAAGTCTTTCTATGTCTTCATCAACTGTAGCTCAGCTTTTCTCTTGAAAGAATTGTTTTCATTCAAAGCTTCACCTTGGTCTTTATTAAATAATTGATATACTGTGTACAAGGTCTCTTTGTTACAATGCCCTAGAGCAAGATAGCTGAAAACAAATTTGAAGGGGAGCAGTTGTATATGTAGTTTTCAGGGTGGGGGGTTTTTTTCTTGTTTGGTGGTGGGGTTTTGTGTTGCTATTCTGGTTTGTTTTGGTTTGGGGTTTTTTTCCTCCATTATTCTGCTGTAATAACATTAGGTGGGAGAAGACAGCATAACAGTTGACAAGATTGTGGAGGATACAAAACTGCAGCATCAGTTGCTCAAAACACAGCATTAGTGAAACTTAATCCTAGGATGGGGTTGTTTTTGGGTTTTTTTTGCATGCCATTTGTTTTGTAGTTCTCTCTGTTTTCTTCCTCTGCTTGTTAAATGGAGATTAGTGATATCATTTACATTACAGGTGCACCTCAGTTTTGCTGCATACAGCATAAATGCAAAGGCAGAGATTATACTTCCTTCACAGAGACCGTGTTCCAGGCAGTATTTTGAGATTCAATAAATGCTAGTGCCCTTCTCTCTGTTCACCTCCCGTTTTATAAAGTCCATTTATATTCCTTAAGTATGAAGAGGTGGCTTTGAGGTAGACCTTAGACAGCCTTTTTCCTCTAACTTTGCAACAGTAGTTTCACTGGTATTTCTCTTTGCAAGCATAGAATTTTCCTTCTGTTCATGATGGAAATTGCCAGTGTTTTGATTGCTGTCAATTTGGCATGGTCAAATGCCTGAAAGAAGGGAAAGATGATAACCAGGGAGATTTACATCCTACCTGTGACTAGCTTGTGACCTATTAGGAAGTTGTGGCCATCTTTAATAATGTAATATTCACATGTTATGGTGTCATTCCACTTTTTTTCAATTCTGTGTTTTGTCCCCTGAGTTAATGCCTGTGGCATCTCTTTCATCTTTGCCAATAGATGCCTAGATAGTGAATTATTTTTAGCATTACTCATGTTTAAAAACAAGTACTTCTTTCCTCTGTAGAAATACTTTGTTGAACTAGGGTATTACATATTTGGAAAACTCTGAATGGTGCAAAATTTTAAATCCTTTGTAATGAATTCTTATGTTCTGGGGTTTTGTTTGTTTGTTGTTCTGGTGGTTTGTGGTTTGTTTTGGTTTTTTTTCTTCTTTTTTACAGACTTCTAATTTACTGTCAAATTCAAAGAACGTTTTGTGAATATGTAACATTTGCTCAACAATAAGCTTAACACAAAATGATTAGTGTCTTACGCTTTTAAATTTACCAGCTGTCTTGTACTGCCTGGGGGGTTGGTTTTCTCTGAATACCTTAATCTACACTTTCAGTAGCACTCTTAGCTTAGGTTGTTAGCGATCTCATTGTCTTTTACTTTTGGCAAGGCTGAAAATGACTGCTGGGCTTATCTGTCACTTGAGCGTATCACAGACGTGGGTGCTGACACTCCTGTCACAGTACAAGGAAAGTCTGGACACTAACTGAGCAACTGAGCTGCATGTGTTGTTGATTTTGATCAAACAATACTAGTTGAATAAGCACCTCGAGGTATTTATTTTACATGTCATGCTTAAACTACATAACGTAACTCCTGCTGGGCAGTTAGAGTCATTCAAGTTTCATGAGTAAATAACAAAAAGCTTTTATAGCTAGGCTGGAAGCTTGATTAGCATATAATACCAAAGAAGCAGGTAGCAGTTTTCATTAAAAAGAAACAAACATATTACCAGCTGACTTCAACTGTCACTAGTCCTTACCAACGGTTTCATTTCAGATCTGGTGCAAAATCAAACTACTTGAGACTTAATTTATGAAACAAACAATGGTGCTTTCTAAAAAGGAAGAAAATCGCGAGGCGTGCTTTCTCTTGGTTGGGATTAAACTCTGCAATGGAGCAGCCTGTGTTGAAAGAGTCTCTAAAGCTTATTCAACTTGTTTGCTAATAAACAAGTGGTCTTATTCTATGTATATAGAACTGTGCTGATGAAGTTTTCTATGCTTGGATTTTTATCTTGTCAAGTATTCTACTTGTTCTGTCTTTTCTGTTGTTTGGCTTTTTGTTACATACACCAGCTATTTTTATGTTTTTATTTTTTTTAGTTAAATGAAACTGTTTAATGTAGTTTCAGTTTAGCTAACTTATTTTCTCTTGCATCGATACAAAATACAAAGTAATGTTCACAAAAACCCCTAGCTGGATAGGCCTTAGAAGAACTGCCTCCTGCTGTTTCGTTGGTATGTTAATTTTGATGATGTGTTCTCTCGGACACACTATTACTTAATGGGGCTAAGAGATTTATGGTACTGTAGTTTTCATATCAAATTAAAACATGCTTAGAAAGAAACTTAATCAGCTATGTGTCTGCAGCTGCTCAAATGTTTTCAATGCTCTAGTCATATTGCAATACAGAGTTACATTTTCTGAACCAGTGCCTTGGTCAGAGTTGCTGTGTTAGGTCTCTGCTTCTTGTTTCTCTTTGGTTTCTATCCCCTCCCCTGGATGGGGAACCCAGTGGGAGGGAAAATCATATTCCGGGGAGAAGTGAGATTTGAACTGTCTTGATTTTTTAAGTTTTTTAAGTTACTCAGTTGTGCTCCTATAGAGAGGCCTAGCTTACCCTTTCAGATATATATGGGTTTTGTTTGGTTGGTTTTTAAGTGCTAAAAATTCATGTTAAAGGTAAAGGCTTCACTGGAAATAGAAACGGGTTTTCTGTTTCACCTGTCTCTTAAGACCAGCGGTGTCTGCTTTGGGCTGATGAACAAATTCAGTCAGAAGTGTGAGAATGCAGAATTTCCCTAAAGCCTGCTGAAAATACAACAACTGTGTAAAGAACTCATACAGAAATAAGAAAAAAATCAGTGTGCACCCTCACCCTTCTGCCCTTGTTCTTGAGCCTGGCAGGGACAGGAGAGGCAGAGTGTAGTCAGCTGTTCTGTTTAAGAGCCAGCAGCTTGCTATGCACATGGTTTTAATGTCACTGTGTATGCTGCTTTTCTCCTGGCAGGTGTTTTCTAGGGAAAGAGATTACTGTAATGGTTGGGAAGAAGAGACAGACAAAAGACAAAACCAGATTTACTGCTCATAGATGAGTTTATATAGCTCAGATTTACATTGTGACTGTAGGAGCTCACCCCTCTTCAATATATATTCAGCTAGAACAGAAGAATGGTAGTTACAGCCTCAGTCATGTTATGCATAAATCTAAATTACAGGACTTATTGCAGTCTTATTTGCAGGCTTGACCTTGTATTTCTCTTTCAAGTGCTGCATATGTATGTTATATGGTCCAGTGCTTCTACTCTGTTAAAGAGATATGGGTGTCATCCTTATGATGCAGTAATTGTGGCTTGTGATCTGCTCAAGGGTGAGGACTAGACATGTTCTCAGCCTGCTGCAGTGCTACAGTGTCTTGACTTGTTTGGCAAGGAGCTTTGCCTAGCTTTGCGTTTATATTTGGAATGAAAAGCAAATGACAGCTGCTGAAACTTCCAGTCACTTGGTTCTGAAACTAAAATACAAATTTAAAATGTTTTTAGGCTAGCACATGAAAGGTTGTGTTCTTTTTGGGCCTTCTGACCTGTCCTACGTTGTCCACTTGCCTCCCACATGGCAACATGAGAAGGTCACTGCTGCCTGTCAGGGTGGAAGCAGGTGGCTGTATCTGTGCTGACCAGTAGCACACTTACGGGTTGGAGTGGTGTAAATGGCCTGCCTAGGCTTTGGTCCTGGAAAAGACGCTGCCCTGAAGGACACAGGCTGTATGGAATCAGGCCTGGGCCTTACGAGAAACCTCCCCTTAGTTTCTGTGTTGATGTGGATTGCTGGCAGAAAGCATGCCAGAGTGTGCTAGTCCTTAGGACACTAACTCTTGAAAAAGTCCCTGACAGCAAAGCTAAATCCCGAAGGAAGACACATTTATTTAGTCTGGGGATTTGATCTTGTTGGTTGGTTTGTAAGTCTTGCTGTCTGTTTTGACCTATGTTTCAATGAAATGAAGATGTTACTTTTTTTTCTGTTCTGATAAGTGTGTATCCCAATACGTAACTTTCAAATCAAGGCAGATGTCAGAAGGTATTGTTTTTGCTGGGGACAGATAAAATATTGATATAATAAAATGTGCTGGTTTTCTTTCAAGGAGTCTGTCAAACCAGCACAAGACTTAAAAAAAATCCTCAACTTACCTTCATGGTCATCATGAATATTGGGAATGCTGGCATATATATCCACAGGAGTCAGTTTCCACTTGTAAGTGGTAACTTTCTGCTGGCAAGCTGCCTGGAAAATGTTCAGTTATTTATGAATCCCAGAAACACTTCTGGTCATGGTGGCCTTAGGAGTTGTTCTTGTGCTGCAGACCATAGTGTCAGAGCATTCTGTTCTGTCCCACAAATAGGAAGGTTCTTCCTTCATTAATTAATTTGCTTTTAATACCAAATTTGAGGTGTTGAAACTATGCACTTGCTTGGGGCTTAACATCTTCAGAGCTGGCAAAGGAACCTTTTTGCAGGTGAAAGAGAAGATACGTGCTTAAGTTAGCACTTGTCTTTGAGGCACTCTAGATTTTTAGATATCCAACTAATGAGGAAGTTGGAATTTTAAAATTAATGTTGTCCCCTGGTCTTGATATCTCTGTCACCTAGTTTTCACAGTTATAAAATGGCAATATTCCAATAGCTTTTTTTTCCCCATAGTCTGACTAGTTCTCACGTGTAGGACATCTCCAGATATCTTGTGACACAGCAAGGCTGTGAATAAAACCAAGGGTCTGCAGAGGGCTTACCTGGCCTTGCAGCTCCCTGAAAAAGGCCCTGTGTTTGCACTGAGCTTATATTGAACCCTAGCATCCTAACTCTAGCAAACGTGATATCACAACCTAGGTGTATACGCAGGGAGCATCTTTCAGCAGCACTTCACAAGATTTCCTTGTGAAGGAAACACTTTTACAGATTTGGAGAGTTTCCTGATTTTTTTAATTTTTTTTCTCTTTAAAAAACAAAACCAAAAACCTTAGTTATGAAAGGTCCATTATTGCACAGTAGCAGACGGGGGAAATGGAGCTTGGGCTTTCCAGTTACTCTTATTGCTGGATAGCTTTGTCTGATGGGAATTGATCCAGCATATCTTGGAAGATAGTGCTTTGGGATGGCTGAAATACCAGGTTCTTTCTAAGGAGCGAATTGCCAAACAGCAAATCTAGCAAAGGTTAAGGGTTGCTCTGTAGTAGGAGTTTACTTTTAGCTCTATGTTCCAGTTGGAAGACACTGAAAGCTGTTGAGTCACCCTGGATCTAAATGTCAGGTTTGTTGTTGTTGGCAGCATTTGTTTATAGATTCACAAAGATTTTTAAATTTATAGGGTAATATTGTGGTTGTCTGAAAGCATAAGATGAGCCACAGTGCTTGCAGGAATGAAATCCTACTTCAAGTATTCAAGCTTCATCTCTATTTTTAGTTGTAAATTCTAATCTTGTATTACCAAGAAAAATATGAGGATAAAATCCATCGGAAGCAGTAGATGAAGTGTTGTAATGGTAGTACCTTTGCTACTGAAAACCTGCCCCTTTCTTCCACATCACATTTCTAGCCTGAGGCTTTAATATGCCTGTCCAACAGAAGGAACTGGAGTTACTTCAGTTCTTCTTTGCTTTGCAGCCACATATGCTTGCCAGTTCTTAATTTCTGGCTTTGACGAGTTAAACAGATAATCCTTCTACACTGATTGCTGTAAAGGCTCTAATTTTCAATCCTCTGGTTACTGGAGTGTCTGTTTGAATTTACTTCATTCTTTCACCATGTTCTGGAGAGTGATAGTCAGAACTGGCATATGATATTCCCGTTGCTGTTGCACCTCCCACGTTTTATTCAGCCAAGGCCTTCAGCCACAGTGTCTTATCCAGAGTCTGTGCCCACCTGCTTATCTTCCATCACCCTCTGCATTTTTTTTCTAACATCTGCTTTTTCATAGGACGGAGTGCTACATTCTGAAAACACTTTTCTGATGATGTCTACACTTCAGCTGCAATGAGACACATTTTTGCCTTCTTCCAGGCAGATTGATTTCAAGGAGTTTTCTTTAATGTTGTTGTTTACTCATCACAGCTTGCATGAACTGGGATCTTCTTAGGAGTCTGGGCTTTTTTATTGTGACCTCTAATAACGTATTAAATAGTTCAGGCCTGGGAACACATTCTTTTACAAATTGAATAAAAATATACATGTCCATTAATGATTTTTCAGTTACAGTCATTATAGGACATACTAGTTACCCAGCTTTCATCTCTTTAATGTGTCATGTTGTTTCGGAATCAGTTTAGATCCCTAATGAACATGTCATGCTCTAATGTATTACAGAGCTTTCAGTAAATTGCATCAACACTGTCACTTTAAAAAAAAACCAAAAAACCCCATTGTTTTTCCCAGGATTGATGGCACAGAAGTGGGCTAATGATTTGATTACTCATACTTTGGAAATATTGGAGGGGTGGGCTGGCATTTTTCCAATCCTCTGCAGCTTTCCTGATTTTCAATGCCTTATTAAAAATTGATATTGATGGACAAGCTTGCTTTTCAGCTTTCACAGTATGGAATGGTCCCTCAGGAATAGGTTGCATAGCCAACATCTGTGAAGGGGGAGACCTCTGCTCTGCAGCTTTGGAGAGTTAAATTACCTGTCCCTGCCCCCAGGTTAGGAAATGGGGTCAGAGGCTGATGCAAAGGGAGGTGGCTTTCATGAAATCATATTGCCAGTGAGCACTGGACACCCTGGTGTGACCAGAAACAGCCAAGCAACCGATGTAGCTCCCTTCTAAACAGAAGAATGGAAGAAAATCCCAAAGTGCAAAATAAAGTTTCATGTACTGCCTTTTGCTGTTGGAGTTACAATTTACTCCTCTGATCTTTGGGCTTGGTTTGCAGTCTTGGTTCCTATGCATTGCTGTGCCTTCAGCAGCATGTTCACTGAGATGGAAAGTGCTCAAGTGGTGGCCCTGTCACGTAGCATGCTCTGTGTTATGTAATCGAATGTCTCATAGGGTTTTGAAACTACTAGTGCACAGAAGAGAAGGTGCTACATGAAATGCCTGTGGAGGACAACAATGAATTAGGTCATGTATTAAATTTTTCATCTCTTGAGTCTGCTCAAGTCCAGCAGCATCCAAAGCAGTGTAAACCTGAGACTTCATGATCTTAAAATGAGAAAGTAATGGATGAAGAAACCATTATGAGATAGATATACAAGGAGCTCTATTCCTTTCCCTGTTTGTTTGCTTGCTTGTTTTTTTCTTTTTAAATGCAGCAGAAGGACTTCTGTAGGCAAAGCTGATTTTGAATCCACCTCAGGTTTATCAGCCTTCTTTTGTATCAAGCTGAGCATGAGTCATTTGCCAAAAGGGAACTATTTTGTAGCAGAGTGGATAATGCAAATATGCAAATAATACAAATAAATAATACAAACAATGCAGGTAATACAGCATGGATGAAAAAATATTTTACAAAATCTGATGCATCTCAGGAGCAAAATGATTTTACTTAGTAGAGGATAAATCTGTACAAACTAGATCAGAAGGAAAGTCTCTTGTCTTACCTTTCCTTCTCTCCCCTCCAACCATTGCAGTGGTATAATCAAAATTTGAACAACAGTACATGGGCATAGCTCCCTTGCTATCACTGGAGGTGTGCTGACTCATACCAGCAGAAAGTACGATCTTTGTGCTTTGTGGTAGGTTGGTTAGTTTTTGATGATTTCCCCTTGTCTTTAGTGGTTCCAGATGTTTTCTCAGGACACTATTGTCCTATTGATAGCCTGATATATACTAGTGATAGGGTGATAATAATATTCTATTATCTGCCTTCTCTTCCTTGACTTGTCATCCAATTGTCCCCTTGTTGAAACTTTTTATCAGCACTTGAACAGGGAAAAGGAGAAATTATTTTTCACGCTCTAAGCCTATTAGCATCATGGTATAGAACAGGGAGAAGAAGGTTTTACTTGTGCTTTGGGATTAAAAATGAGTGAGACGTGTAGTAATTTCCATTAACTTCATTTAACAGAATGAAGTCTGGTGAAGTCCCCTAAATTGTATTTCTAACTGTCACTGGGCTGCTTGGTGCAGTTTGGGTTTATGCAGACTAGGTGGAGTAAAACTAAGCCTGTAGGTTGAGCAGCACAAGGCTGAGGAAACATGCATGAAAACAGACTGCAGATGGGCGAGATAAACAGGATCCCCAGGCTGTGACTGAGTAGGCAGGCCTCTTTAATGGCTCTTAGCAACGCCCCTGCTTTGACCCTCCTCATATGTGAGGAAAATCAAATCAATACACTGTTCTTCAAACCGCGATGCTGCAGCAGCAGCAGGGCATTGTGGCAGCCTCCGTCTCTTAAATTCATCAACGCTTTTCAGTTTGCTGATCTCTGGATATCCATCCCTGCATCTGTGCTGAGGAAGCCCCTGACTGCATCTTTAATCGGATTGCTTGAGCTCTCATGTACAACCTTCTTATTAGCAAGCATTAGGTAGGCAATTTTAAAGTGCTTTTGGATTTGCAGCTAGCTTTAAAATTGATCTGAGAACTCTATTGTATTCTCGGTAAACACAGCAGAAGCCTCTCTTTAAAGTCGCCTCTGTTTTAAATCTTGCTTTTCTTCTTGGGTTTTTTTGTGCTTGGGCAGGGGGGGGACTGCTGTTTTTTCCTTCTTTTTTTCTTTAAAAAAAAAAAATATTATAGCTGATTTGTGCTTTTGGAAAAGGATATTCCCTCGCTGATCCCTCCCCTGTTCTGCAGAACAGCTATAACCGGTGCCATACAGTTACTTTCAGTGTTGATGAACATCTGTTCAACTGTCTAACATATAGGGCAGGCTGCTCACTCTTTTATTCTTTCATCTTCTGGTGCGTACTTCAAAGCTGCAGTTCAGGACTCTACCCACTGAGTAAGTTCTGTTTTGGTTCCAGAGATGGCTAACAGAGGACCAAGCTATGGCTTAAGCCGAGAAGTTCAGGAAAAGATTGAACAGAAATATGACCCGGAATTAGAGTCTAGGCTGGTGAACTGGATTATTGTACAGTGTGGAGAACAGATAGAGCACCCTCCTCCTGGAAGGCAACATTTTCAGACCTGGTTGATGGATGGAACGGTAAGTGTTTTGTGCGATTATATAATTGCATGTGTTTGCATGCATAGTATCCTTGTTTTGTGTCTTCACCTAGCCAAATTGGTTAGAGCCAAATGGCCAGTGCAGAAATATATATCTCAGTATCTGATTTATTTCCTGTTACTAGGAGTCTTAATCTCAGAAGATAATTATTCTACCAGTGCACTGGGATTAGTACAGTACTTATGATTCTTATGAGTCATGCATGTTATATATGACTGTGACTCATTCCTTCAGTACCTTTTCTTACACAGTTACATTAAATCTGTTTTAAAATCAGATGTATACTTTTCACTTTAAGGAATAATCAGTGTTGACAGAGAAAGGTGAAGAGACGCAGAAAATCTGAAAGTTTGGAATATGTCATCACTGTTTTCTTCTTGGGAATAATTCTGTAGCTAAAACATTGTATTCCATCAGTTTATTGAACAGCAGGCAGAAGCTGCTGTTTGCAGTGGTCTGTAAGAATATGCTAATCGTTGAATCTCTGCCAAAGTGACTTTAACAATATTTCAATTGACATTGCTTATTTTTCTGGCTTGGGCATGTGGTTTCTTCTCTGTCAATTGTTATATAACCTTTACCAGTGATTGCTTTGTTGTTTCTAAGAGATTAGGATTTATACGGTCAGGCTATTGCCATCAGTTAATGAAAGCTTTAATGCATTTCGAATAAACTTTGATTATTATCAATTCACTTCTTTGTTTTGAATTGAAGAAATTATGTCACTGATAGAAACTGGCCAGGTCAAAAGCATTTTGCAGCATCATTTCCTGTGCAGAAATTGTCTTCTGGTTTGGTGACTGCTTCATAATTTTGTTTCTGTATTTCTCTCTCAGCTGTTATGCAAGTTAATAAACAGTTTACATCCAAAGGGAAATGAGCCCATTACAAAGATCTCGGAATCAAAAATGGCTTTCAAGCAGATGGAACAAATTTCTCAGTTCTTAAAAGCTGCTGAAATCTACGGAGTAAGAACAACAGATATTTTCCAGACAGTGGATTTATGGGAAGGTAAAAATAAACTGAAAGTCAGCTTGCAGTCTTTATTTTACTTTGCTTTGATGTGTTGTAATTGTGCATTTTGTCTAAGGCATATTCTCTAATGTAATTATCTTTTGTTTCTGTTTGCCCTACCTCATTACCATGTTCTTCCAGTGGTGCATTATCTCCTCTGAGGGATTTATATTACCCTGAGGGCATAACGGAGCCTTCCAGAGCTTATGTGTTATCCAAAAGCCCATAATTCTGGTAGAAATCCACAGACCTAATAAAACAAATGTTCTCTATGCTAATTATTTTCAAGTAAATAGCTTCTGATAGAAAATATGGAAAACTCTTACTTTCTGATGACAAGATGTTATTGCAGTTTTCAAATGATAAGCAAAGCTTAAATTAGAGCTATAAAAGGCATACCCAGGAGCACAAATATCTCTGTGAAGCTTATGGGGGCTCATTTACGACTAGTGAGAAACGAAACTCACTCCTAACACCATGTTAGCTGAGCATCTCTTTCTAAGGATACAGTCTTTTAAGAGAGGTCACTATGGCAACAGAAAAAAAAAATATATAAAAATTCAGAGTGCCCCTGTGGTTTTGCAGTAGCCCAGTGAAGGCTATCTCCATCCCATGATTGAAATGGAAACTACATGTTTCAGTTTCTGAAGAGCTGAGTCATTTGTGTTCATGTGTGTTCATACAGCTGGTTTTGCTCACTTCTATGGTGAGGCATCCCTTCCTGGTGCATCCTGTGTCTCTCTGGAGAAGGTGGTGCAGAATGCTTTGTGTGAGGGCTCAGAGCAAGGACAGCTGCAGGATAGTGAAAGGCAGGTGTGAAAGGGTCAGAAGTCTGCCATGAAAATGAAACAATGAAAAGAGGAATACAATCCATTGAGAAAGCTGGTCAGAATAGTTTGTTTAGGAACACACAGAGAGCAAAAAAAAAGTGGAGTCTCTTTTCACAGGATGTTGAGATACATGAAGAGATCACTCCTCTGAAGGACAGCTCAAGGAATGAAAGACTAGGGAGCTCTTTGTGGGTGGGTTAGAAGGAAAGGATATTCTGACAGCTGGAGTTACTAGAACCTATAATGTTCTCAGGGTGCCAGGTTGCTTGACAAATCCTACCTTTGGGCACAAAAGGTAGGACTGGATTGTTTTGTCCAATTCAGTCTTTAGTCTAACTTTAAACGTCTTAAATTAAGGGATTTTCACTTCCCTGGAAGTAACACCCTCCCTCCCTGCTTCAGCCTAGCAGGCTGTTGAAAGAGAAGCTCCATCTATCTCATAAGGGATGGTAATAGGTCATTTCAGATGCTGTTCTTTGCAGGCTTTTGCATCTCATAATGGCTTCACACTATGCAGATGAATGTATGGTACATTGAACATTACAATGAAAAGGACTTGTTCTGAAGCTCCAAATGATGGTGTCTCTCTCCTTGTTTCTCTCCCTTTCATTCCTCACTTTTTCTCAACAGACGTAAGGAAAAAAGCTAGTAACTTCCAGAGAACAGGAAGTCAAAACACAACATGCAGCCCAGGAAGGAGACATACAAGGCTTTTCCTCGTTGTTATTTTAGGACTTCCCAAAACTAATCTGCGTCTCCTCACTTTCCCACTCCCTTTTCATCACTTCTGCTGCTCATTTCAGTGCTGAGATGAAACAGTATGTCTCTCCAACACTGAGTCGCTGCAAGCTTTTTGTGTCTAACCATAACTCTGACCTCTAGCATCTGTGGTGCCTCAGGGCTGAATCGTCTGAACCTGGATGCATTAGCTGGATACAGTCTCTTTTTCACTATTTCATAATTACAGTGATCCTACACTTCAGGCCATAACCTCTTTAGAAAGAGAGGAGATGTCAATATATGTTTATAGGGGGAAAAAAAAGTATGTGTGACTGAAAAACAGCTTTTTGCTGGCAATAATTGTTTTCTGAGGGCTTTTGCTTTAAAATTCTTAGTAACAATTAATGGAAATGTTTTAGGATGCAATCTGCTGTTGGCTGCTTCAAACTCAGTCCATCTGGTGCATTTTTCTTCATCTCTGTGACTTCTTGGTCCAGGAGAAGTATCACCTCTCTTTTGGTCCTTTCTTATTTCAAACGTGCTGTGCTGAGCAGCCTTCCCTGATCCATGCCCAAGATACTGTGTTCACTGGTTTTTTTACAGATACCTCCTGGATGTTATTTCCAGGCAGGAAGAGGCAGCTGTACCCCTGAGTACTTGTTCAGCCTTCACAAAAAATCATTTCAGAAATACTATGCAGAGCAGTTCTGTGTCTTTGGATTTCAACCTTCCCCTTTCTGGACCCAGAGAAGGCCTTCCAGACAGGTTTTCCCCACAGAAAAAGGCTTAGCGTAAGAAGTGAGCAGAAGCCCCTTCCTCCTTGTACAGTCAGTGCCAAGATCCTCTACAAGCCTGTGCTATTCAAAGCACACTGCAGAGGACACTGAAGATGCAGAAGAAGTGCCTTCAGTGTGGGTCCTTGCATCATGGTTTGGGGAGGCTAAGGCTGGAGGCTGGGTGGACAGCCCACAAGGCTGTCAGTGAAAATGTACTGGAGCCGAGAGAAGGCACTGAACAAAATTTTCTGCAATGCCAGAGTCAAACCTGGCTTCAGAGAATGTGTGTTATCCCTTCTGGCAGGTGGCTGCAGTGTTAGGTGACTTTGTCAGTGGAAATGTAAAATTTTTCATAGCCCTTTTTATGCCAACCACCGAGCACCTTGTATCCATTTCTGGAAGAGGGTGAATGTCACAAGGCTGCCCAGATTTGGAGTCCTCCCTCATCCTGAGCACCCTTCATATGCAGCAAGGAAGCTCTGCAAAACAGAGCAGTGGCTATGGCTATGGCTATGTTTTGTCACATGGTGCTTGGCTCCCACTCGATCTGTTTTTCCCCTGCAATGTCTCCCACTCTCCACTGATAAATATAGCAGAGCTGAGTGCAGAGCGTGGGGGGGGGGGGGGGGGGGCCCCCAGATGGCGGCCCGGGCCCGTTTGTCCTATTTTGCTGCCCCTCTTTTGTTTCTTTTTTTTCTTTTTTGTCGTTGCTGCCTT
>WTSP01026200.1:54109-77075 GCA_025331215.1 Actenoides lindsayi
AGCTGCTGAATAAAAGGGGTTGGGTGGAGCCCCCTGACCTTCTTGTTTTTATTCCTGTTTTGGGTGAGAGCGAAGTTGGAGAGAAGTGGTCCCTACTGCGTCTCCTGGTTTCTCCTTCTGCCCCTGCTGTTACCCGAGGATCCTGCTTGGCACCGGGATCGGCTGCCCAAAGGGGTTGTGAAGCGAGCTTTTCATCGGCCATTGCCCCGTGAGGACTGAGCTGGCTCCGGAGCGGCCCTGCAGGCGCGGGGACAGCATCGCGCCCTCCCTGCTCGCTGGGACCAAAGGGGAAAGGGCTTGCGGCAGAGACAGGTTGGCACTGGGCTCCTGGTTCTGTGTGTTGTTACTACTATAGTTATTGCTGTTCAATTGTCTTGCTTTAGATATACATATATATATAAGTAAGGAATGGTTATTCCTATTCCTCATCTTTGCCTGAAAGCCCCTTAATTTCAAAATTAAAAGCATTTGGAGGGGAGGGTGTTATATTTTTCCATTCTAAGGGGGGCTCCTGCCTTCCTTAGCAGACACCTGTCTTTCAAACCAAGACACTGTACCTGTAGAAATGTGAATAACATTTATCTGCATTCATGAAGGTTTTGTGACCATGGTCTCATAATGGACAATTGCTTAGTAACTTCATCATTAAGGTGATATATAATGGCCTTCTGAAAGGATGATGTACAGGTAAGTGAGCAAGAATCACACACATGAACATGGAATCCAAGTTTATCCCCACTTATAAGGAGAGCGGAAAGAAAAATACAATCAACAGAAAGTCAATATTAAGTTCAGCCAGTTCAGTTAAGCTGGAACTTGAGGACTATTAGGCTAACATAACATGACATGTTTGAAATAAAAGCTAATGAGGGTGAACAGTATGAAGAGGCTTCACTCTTCACTAAAGTTGTCCATAGCATCACTTTTCAATATGCCTCTGCTGAGCATCATCCCTTGTGCTCGTCAAAGGTGCAAGGAGAAGGTGCTGCTGGCAGTAAAAGGCGTCAGCCAGCCCTTCCCTGCTGCCAGCGTGGGCTGCTTGCACACCAGCCACAGCACCTTCAGACCAAGCTGACTTATTTTGCTAACTACTTAGGCCAAATCAAAGCAACCAAGGAGGAAGGGTGAGGACTCAGGACATCTGAGTTTCATCTCTATGTCTGTAATCGATTGCTCTGGTTCATTGTTTTTGATGTGATTTTTAGGTGAAAGCAGGGCTAGTACTCGCGTAACAGTGATGGCTTGAAAGGCTCAGACATTAATATGATCAGTGATACAATAATGTATCCTAACTAGAAATAAGCTTTAAATATCCTGTGAAGGGAACCGAGCACATTTATATGAAATTCAGATATTGACTCTAAGCCCCTTCTGTGACTGCCATGGTAGTTTCTCAGCTAGGGAGTGAGGAGCCACCAAGGCTGCAGATGAGAGTTCGTACACAGATCCTCCTCCAAATATTTTGTCTTCTATAAACTTTAAAAGAAACAGAAGAACTGACTTTGTAATGCATACATAAGCTACTAAGACAAACAACCTGTGACACCCTAAATTTAAGGCAATCCGCAAATGGATGTGGAGAGGGATAGATAATTTTGTCACTGTGTGTTTTGTACACAGTATGCTTTTGACTGGAAACGTTTTCCTGGTCTGTGGAGCTTGCTGTCCTGCAGAAAAGACAAGTGTCACAGGCATGAAGACATCATAAGCCACCTGTCCCCCCTCTAACAAACAGATTTACATATTTAAACTTCACTGAGGTTGTTCTTCCCACTTGCATCTTCAAAATAAAATCAACTCAGTTATGTGACTAAGCAAGCAACAGAAAATCATGAGGAAAAATTGGAGGGGGAGGGATGGAAAAAAGATATTAACTATTACTACAGGAAGAAAATTGCAGTCTTGGATGGAAGGAAATTATTCTATGCTTATTGTGCAGTGTTCATGTGACAGTGCAGTGCATGATGATGTGACATTCAAGTAAAGTTATAATGCCATTTCTCAGATGCAGAAATACATCTGTCTGTAGTCCTATTTGATTTATAAAGGAAATTAGAGAGATGACCTTTTGCCTTAATAAAATTTCTGTTAAATGGTTCACTTTGGTAGAAACATTATTGTGTTACTGGGCAGGACTAAATCCTATACTCTAGTGAGTCAGTGCCTTACAGACTGTATGGCAGGTTTAATGTTTATGTCTAGGTTCAGAAGAAGTGTTGTCCAGAAATGCAATAGCACGCTCTGCTCCAGTCTGAGAATCTACAGGGCCAGGCTTGTGTGGTGAGGGGAGATGCAGCACTAGAGAGAAGGAGTGGGCACCCCCCAGGCATGTGGCTTGCAGGCACTTGAAAAAGCACAACATGTCCAAGACAGACTGATGACTTCTGCATATTACACAACTGGATTTTAAGTAAATGTATGCATCATCATCCTGTCAATAAAGATGTGAAGTGGATGACAGCTTTTGGGTTTGCACAAAAATCACCTGAATGCTGTGTTTCTCTTATTTCTTGTTAAGGCACAGAAAAAGATAAGGACAAAAATAAGCAGGGATTGGTTTTAGGAGCAGGTTTTGCATTGGTGTTATTATGAGTCAACACTTCATTTGAAGTTTCTGTTTATTAGCTCCCACACATAATGTAGATGGAACGGTAGCTCTACTGCTTCCACCTCCTTCTAACATGCAACCCAAGAGATGCTGTTTTGACCAGGTTCCTAAACCTGGCTGGTAGGTTCTAGGCCGGAGTGACTCCCCCCACTGATGTGTCTTAACACCCCCAGAGCTGCTGAACCTGGATTTTGGTGTTTTGGCTCTTGGTAAAAGGGGGACAGACCCACCATCTAGCAGGAAAAGAGTCACATTAGCGCAGATCTGTCTCTGAAGTGCTTTGATACCATGGCAACATTGGTTTTCCAAAGTGAATAGAAAAAGCTTTTAATGCAAGGAGGAAAAGTAATACTTCAGGTAGGAGTTTGGAAGGCGCAAGTGGGTTATCAAGGGAATTTGTGCATGTGCCAGGGGCGATCATCATCTCCTGACATCCTCTGAAGAGACTTCTTCTCCTGCTCTGCCATGAGAGTTCAGATGAATCAAGCACTGTGCCACAGTTGTGGCAGTAGTGTTAAATCAAAGCAGTATTTCTTGGATCCCACCTACCTCAGAAGGGTGTTTTGGAATATAGTTAATGGTTGAACTCCACAATCTATGGGTCTTTTCCAACCTAAATGATTCTATGAAGGTGAGTTACAGCTGCATCCCCACAAAAGTAGCAGCTGGAGAAGGTTTTCCCAGTGAAAAGCAAGAATTTGAGCTGAAGCCAGGTAGATCTGGTTGCTAGATTGTGTGAAGAAACTGCAGTGAAAGGTTAAGGCCTTGCCTGGGGAAAGATAAGGTGAGGTAAATAAAACCCAGGCTCATGTGTATAAGCTGAAGTGTGCTTTACTTTCTTCTTGTGGGCGTTTCAGCTCTGAGTTGGGATATCTAAAATGTCTCAGAGGTGGCAGGAGCTGCTGGAAAGGTAGCAAAGCAGCTATTAATCCTTCTTGGTTGTTTATTATTAAGTGTGTTTTATTGGTGGATGTTGGTGGAGCTGTTACTAACCAGGGGCAGTGTGGCCACAGCTGAAAATGAACTGTGTAGGAGTGTGGCTGTATGAAGGCACCTGTCTCCTGAGTGTACGTGGCCCTCACAAGAGCTGCTGGGGGCAGAGGACAGCTGGCTTACTTGGGAAAGGCTCACAACTGACATGTGCTGACTGCCACTGTGAAGGTTAATGTAGTGAGTTTTAAGGCATATACCTGTAGGTCTTAAGTCCTAGGAATTATTTTTCAGACTCCTGTGCATTTGATTTTATTCTCTATCGTTTGTATCAGAGAGCTACTGTAGGATTTTTTTCCTAGTGTAATTAAAAAGCATTTCTGTTTTGGTCAAAAAAGACCCATATCATAGTGTGTGTTTTGTAAGAGGTTTTCTTTGCCCTGCAGGTCTTACTTACAAGCCAAGAGCTACTTTCATTTCCTGCTGTGAAATGTTTAATTATGTGAATCTTTTCCCCCAGAAGCATTACTACAACAGGAGCTGTTTGATGAGATGCAAGCACAAGGGCTAGAACAGAGATGATTTGTGTGTGTGTGTGTGTGTTGATAAGTCAAGCTTGTGTTACAACCTTTCAAGAGAGAACATGAAGAAAAGTATTATATGAAGGTGATTGTTGTGGTAGGTTTCGGTTTTTCTGGATGCGAAACACATGTAACCAGTTGAGTCAAAGTAGAAAAAAACCTGTGTTTGCAACAATTGGCTATCTTGCTTTTTTTCCTATTACTTCTCTTTCTATTTCTTTTTATATACTTGGTGTAGGATGAGGATCAAAAGCAAAATTATTGTTTACAGCCAGGTTCGGTAGTCTCTGTATTTTGAAAAATGAATCCATGAATGATTAAACAACTTTTGTGCTGTTTGCTATTCAAGTGGGAGTTGTGAAAGAAAAGCAAGCCATAGTATTGCCATGTCACTGAAGTAGGCTGCATGAGTGAACCTCACTTTGGCAGAATATGTTCTGTATTTAAAATGTCTGTCTCCATGTAATATGATGAGTCCCTTAAGAACTACCTTCTGCGGTTGCACTGTGAATTGCACTCCCACTGGAGTCAAGTACATCCAGGCAAATTGGATTATTAGCTGGAGATAAATAGGCTCGGGGAGCACTTAACTGAAGGAGTGGTGATGCTCATGCCCTTCAACAAAGTAAAAATGCTGTCTCTTAGAAAAGCGGGAGGTATGGAGGAAGGAGGTTTCAGTTCTGAACATTGTCTGCTTTCTTTTAGAGGCTGTGTACCAGCTATAATGGGATGAATCATACACCTTAGTGTTCATCTAGAGTGAATCTTTAGCTTAGAAAATGAATTTCAGTAAATGTTACCTTCTGCATAATAATTTGGAAATAAAAGGAGTGATTTAGCTTTGTGTTTAGGACAGTCTTCTTAAAATGGTACTGTTTGTTTAACCTATACTGTAGGTATAACATGTGTGATCAAGTCCAGCTGAGAATAGTTAGTGTGCCTTAAATTTCAAAACCTTTCCTGGCAGTGATATTTTTAGAGTATCAGAATCACAAAACGGAGGATGGAAACAACTGGATTTCTTTGTTCTCTCTCAGTGTCATGGTGGTGGGATGTGAGTCTCTAACAGCACTGTGTGGTCAGCAAAGTCCATATGGGACTGAACTGCAATTGTCATGACTGGCATAAGTGGGGGATGATGTATGCAGCACCCTGTAGTAGGCAGAGAAAACAAAGGTGGGTTTTTTTTGTTTTTATTCTTGGACCCTTTATTTAAACCTGAAAAGAGGGGGGGGGGGGGAATAGACAGTCGGATAGAAAAGAAAAACTAAAAGTAAACCTTTCCTACCCACTTCCAACTTGACTGTTTAATACATGTGGTGGGTCTTTAGGAAAAAGCACAAATTAGAAAAGTGAATTAGAAAAATAGCTAGGTGAAGCCCTTGAAATAATCCATGAAATAAATGGAAAGATGGACAGAATGATAGTTGTTTCCAGAATAAAAGACTAGAGTGGGAGGGATCTGTAGGAGAGGGAACCAGCTGCTCTATTAGAAAAAGGAGAAACCCCCTCATTTGGGAGGAGAAGGAGACAGTCTGAAAGTCATCAATATCACTCTTGTCATCACAGGTCACCAATTGAATTTTAGTTGTCCCTTTGATCAATGCTTGTATATTCTCAGTGAATATTTCTAATTTAAACCTGTGTATAACAAGTGAAGGTGAAAGTCCTGTCATTTTGGCTGGGAACAAGGAACTTGCATCTATATTCACATTAATGGGAAGCTTTTCATAGCAGAGACAAGTAATATACACTGCTTAAAGAGAACTGGAGCTTGCTTGTTTATTTGGCTGTCTAAAAATAAGACTGAATGCACAGCAAAATGCCCATGCTCTCTCCAGAACCTCACCTCTGTGCAGGCAAAGCTGTTGTATTGGGATAAGCTGTTCTTGTGTTTGGTGGGAGCTATTGATCTGAAGAAACTAAAAACAGCGTTCCCGCTGAAGTCTTCTTATACTGAAATGGATGAGTATCCATTGAAAGGAAATCAGGACCTCCAAAAGAACAGGATTTTAATTTATTTTTATCTTTAAAAATGTTTTGTTCCTTGGAGTGAGGAACATTAACGCCAAAAATAGCTCTTCATAGAATGTTACTTATGAGCTGATCCCTTGTAACTACACTCTTCACTTGCAGATAAAGGCTGTGCCTTTTGCTTGGTGTTTTACAGAATGAATCGTGTCTCCTCCCTTAGGATTCATTACAAATGTAGAGTGCTTCTGAGATTTATGGTGGTGTCTGGGAGTCCTTTAAAATCCTCATGAGGAGGGCTGCACTGAAAATGCAATATATTATGAAGACTTATTGAAAAATACAATTTCTATAACCAATTTAAATCATAGGAATCATGTTGTACATACAGTTTCACTCACTGTACACTACCCCAAAGAAACATAGGGAGATTGGAGACTAAATCTATTCCTAGAAATATTGCTGCGGCAAGTTTGGAAATTTGGCCTCTTGAATAGGATCCAAACAATGGGATTAGTTCAGCATAAGCATGGAAAGGTAGCAGGGCTGCCTCCTGGTAATGGTTCTAGAGGAGAAATACTGACAGCCCTGCATGTCACTTGCAGAATTGAGAGCCAAGACACCATGAGGCTGCACAGGGTCCTAAGCTGTGTGAGGAGGGGTCCAGCCTGTCCACATGGAAGTGTAGGCTTTTTTTGTTGTTTGTGTTATGTGGCCATAAAATAAAAACTCCTAGGAGAGTGGTTCTGCCAGCATCTCAGACGATCCTAAATTATCTGTCCCTTCTTTTTGATTAGTGATTTATTATACCATGGGGAATTAATTTCACCTGTTAAAGTAAATCTGCTATAAGTCTGGACAGGCAAAAGGTAGGAAGGTGATCAGCCAGCATGGAGGTGGATATAGAGAGCTCCCTGTATGTGAAGATCAAGGTGCACAGACATTCAGCTCTGCTCTGTTGCACGGAGTTCTGACCAATTCTGACATTACACAAAGGATTTAGTGTGGGGAGCTTAACCTCCAAACAACAAAGGATACTGAAATTTTGCTGCAGTAGGCAAGGGCAGCTTATGTGAACAGCTGTCTTTACTAGGTACAGTACTTGTGCACGTGTGATCAGCTTCCGTTTGCTATCATAGCCTTCTGATCCTCAAGTACTGATCCTTAAACAAATCTCAGGTGACTTCCTCAGTTTGGCAAATTTCTGATCTGACTCTTTATTTATTTTTTTTTTCCCTCCATGGTCTTGATTAGTTTAATTTTACCTTTTGTGAGGTGATTTGCTCTAACACTGGGAGAGTTGAATCTGCTTGAAAGAATATGGAGTAGGGCCTGCATACAGAAAAATACAGTATCTACATCCCAGATAGAGCATTTGTCCACAAAGTTGGCTCAAGTGGTGTTACTGTGAGATGTCAATGAATGGAGCTGGATAATGTGACGGTGCTGGAGGAAGGTTCACAAGATTTTTTGAGTTGCATCTGTGTGGAGACCCAAGGGCTAGAAAAGATGCTTCTCTCTGCTGAACTTCCACACAGGTGACACAAAAGGTAAAAATAGAACAAAACCCCCTCAGCTGTAGTTCAAACTATAGTAATAGGGTTTTAAGTCAGGGCCCTGTGATGATATCATAAATGGAGTGGACAGGGCTATAGCTCCTTCCTGTTAATAGCTGTTCAGTTCTTGCAGTTTCATCATGTGGCAGTGAATGTGTAAGGACACTGTCTCATGCAGTTCATGGCTGTATTCAACCCTTTGAAGTCCTGCTGCCCTAACCAATATACAAACAGCAAGCTCTGTAATGCAGAACCTAGGAGCAGGTAGAAGAAATAAATGCAGTTTACGTGGATCATAGTAGCAAGTTTTGTATTTAGACTTTCATTTTTGTGTCCATCAGTCTGGATCCTCTTAACTTCTGCCTATTATTTCACCGCACTCAGTCCAAGGACACAAGCAAATGATAAACACCTTCAAGCTGGTGATCAACCCCTAATAGAGATTAAGTGTCCCTAGAGCTGAAACAGTGAGTACTGCAAGTGCTCAAAGAAGTCAAAGTCACAGGGGACTGCAATGACTTAGCTAGAACATCAGGAGCATCTCTGGAAAAAGATTGAACACAGGACCATACAATTTGGCGAACGGGATTCAGTACAATTCTTGGCTGGTTATGTTCATGGTTAACAACTCTCACTAGTCATTCGTCTCAACTGGATTGTCTGTGCTTGTGTGTGATTTTTATCCAGAATACCAGATTTTCTTTGTGAGTTTTCTTGTCGTGCCTCTGCCAGACTTACACTTTTTTTGTCTTGATGAGGAGCCTGCCAATAACAGAGCTATGTAATTCAAACACTAGAAAGCCTTTTGTTTACATTTTTCATTGTCGGATTAACTGAACTAACTTCCTGGTGTCCCTCCCTGACAAGTATGGTTTTTCAGTTGTTGAATTAACCTCTGTAGGCCTTTGGGGTACTCTGCTTATCAAAACTTTTGGTGGATGAGAGATCACAACAGCAATTTCAGTCACTTCTAGGAGGTGGAATATTGAGCTGTCTCATAACCCTTGAAGAAAGAAACTGGAACTCCAAATTCACCAGTCTGAGTGAAACAGCTTGTTTAACACTTGGAAATGCATTATTATCTTGGAAGTGATTATTATCTAACTCTTTAATAGAAGGTTTATTAAAGTTACTTGCTTTAAAACCAAAATTTTTCAGAAGTCTGTTCTGTTCCTTAACAGTTGAAAGTTGTATGAGCTTGCTGTAGTCTGCCACTGACTGAATGATAACGTGACAGGACTGTGAGGCCTGATAGAGTTGGGATAAAAGTAGCACAGGTGGCCTGTATGCTGTGCTGAAGTATTTTAGGCAGAAGTAATGAAGCCAGAAAGAGATCCAGTTTTGTTGGGTTTTTTTCAGGCTTTTTTGTTCTGTCCTCCTACTTAGAAGATGATCAGAGAAATAGAAACAAGATGGAAGGTCAAGACTGAAAGGAAGGAGCATGGGTAGGTTTTTGAAAGACAGAGGAGGGAAAACAAGGAGTTAAACTTACAGTTTAACTGGTTTTCTTTTAGGGTATCAAAGATGGTCTCTGCTTAATTTCAAGGAAAATGCAATTGTGAGAAGGCAGTACAAGTTAATTGCCTTAGTATTTTATAGGGAAATTTGTTTGTGGCAAACACTGGGGCTAGGCTGTCATGAGGCTTATGGAGACCTTAGATACAGTTCTGGGGGAGGGACTGCAATCCTGCATTCATGAGTGAGATATCTTTGGTTTACTTACACTTAACAGTAGCCTCACTTCAGCTGGACATCCATTATGGCAACTGAGTGCTATGAAAGTCTGGGAAGAAAGATATTTTCCCATTTCCTTCCACATGGCACATAGGGTTTGATGATAAGAGTATGAGGTGTCCATTAATCATAGCAGCTTCTGGGAATCTTATCCTCATGGACAAATGTTTTTGGACAGCGCTGCTTATAAGTTGAACCCTTGAACTTACAAACTTCATTTTAGCTCGCTTTCAACAGGCCACCAGTTAAGGACCAGGTCACCAACTGAAGTCTGATTTGCAGGGAGAAGCACTGACACATTCACCTGCAAGATTAAGTGCTCTGACTTGACTTGGCTTGTCAAAAACTCTGTTCAGGCCGGAGTTATCCAAGCACACGTAACTGAGCATTCTGGTAGATGGGAGTTTGCACATCAGCACAGCTCCTTACCTGAAAAGCTACAAACATTGCTTTAGCTTGGCTGAAGTGCTGCTGTAACTTTACTTCCTTAGAAGGTGTTATAATTGGCTTCAGTGCTACTCAACTGGATCAACCTTGTTATTGTAGAAACTATCTTTTTTTATGTATTATTTATTTTATTTGAAATGAAGCAGGTTTCCTAGTGCTGTGATTCTCCTAACAAGCCATATTTAATCTCGTAGTATGATTCATGTACACCATGCTACTATTACTTGTCTTGCTCCCTGCCGTACACAGCTGCCCAGTTTCATAAAAGCAAGAGAAATCGAGAGTAAAATTAGTGTCCCCAGTAAGAGGCGAGCGGTGCAAGACCATTAACTGATGGAATAGCAGGGCTTGTCTGTCCTTCAAATGCCACAGACTGATAAATGGGTGCTGTGCCCAAAAGATGGGCTCACTTAGCCTTTTTATTTTAATTTAAATTGATGAGGATACAAACAATTAAGCCATTCTCAGCCTGCATGGGAGAGGCAAAATAGCTCTATTTGTGCTCGGGGAAGCTGCTATGCAAGGTGGTGAGCTGCTTAATTTCAAATAATATGCTCTGTCAATGGCAGCTGTGGGTTGTGTCTGGATCTTTGAAGAGAGGTCAATTGTCTGTAATTTCCAAGATAGTTTTGTCTGTTGGAAACTGTTTTGTTACATCAGAGACCTCTAGTGCATTGTCAAGCATTGTCAGGAATCAGAAATTAAGTAAGAACTCAAGGAGAAGAAAAATAAGTGTGAGTGCTGTGGTTCAAAGCCACATTTCCAGATGACAGAGATCTTGAAGGCAAGCAGCATGGTATTCATTCAGTGGAGGAAAAGCAAGAGGTTCAAAGTTGATACTGAAATTTATGTTAGTAGTCAATAATAACTTAGTATTTACTAACAAATTTCCACCGACTTCCATACTTTGGTAAAAGCCTCATTTCAACTTGCTCACAATTTCAACCTCCAAACAACTAAAGAAACAGCTGTTGTGTGCTGGTTCTGTCTCCTGTGATGGAAGAGATGTATCCAAAATGTGAGTGATTTGCCTATGTGTATACAGATCTTTCGAGACTGTCAATACTATACTGGTTACTATTAGTACGTGCCTATCAAAGGTATAGTTATTGGACCTTCTCTAGGTTCAACATGAAGCTGAATTACAAATTCAGCTAGGTTATTGGGAAGGACAGGCAAAATCTTCTCTTCCTCTGTTGGAAGTAATCTTGGCTGTAATTTGAAGAAATTGTTCAAGGAACAATATATGCGATCATAACGTGTTAGTCTGTGTCAGATCTGAAAAGTGATCAACTTAAGAATCTTTATGAAAGTCTTCTCAAATGTTATCATAAATCAACTAAAACTCGTATTTAGTTTTCACAGACATGTTAAGACTTGTGCTTTACCTGAGTTTTTGATTAAACATAAACAGATAGAAGCAATATGCAAGAAAATTGTTATAGGTATTAAATCCAGGTTTTAGTAGAATTAACTTTGCATTATGTATGGACACTTCTTCCATGTTTTTGTGCGGCTTGTTAGACATTTCTGCTTAGTAAAGGGAGATCCTGAAATATAAGCAAACAGTCACTTTTAGTGGTCAGTTTGGGAAGAATAGCATGCTGAGGTTAGGAGTGCCCTGATGTGTTAGTGGGTTGATGCTGGCAAGCTGGTTCTAGGCTCCAATCTGTTAAAGTATCAAGAAAGACTGACTCTGAACTGATCATCAAGGCAGCTTTGGTCAGAAGGGAAAGGTATCTCCTACATAAAGATGATTTTGTAGGTGATAGGTTTAATAAATAAGAAAATTGCCTCACTTCTATCTGTACTCAATGGTGAAAGTGTGAGTCTGTTCTGAATGCTTCTCTGTCACCATTGTATATATACTGACTCTATAAAACAAACTTGGATTTATATGCCTAACTTCTAGGCAGCCTGAAACAGGTGAGATGAACCCTACCTCCCTCCTAGCGCAACACTAGGTTTGTGCAGTGCAGGGCAAGATTTTTCTTCTAGAAAGCTGAATCACTTGTATCCCAGCTTCCTACACGATGTCTATGTAATGTAGGCAGGCATCTCAGCTGTGTGTTGAGGCTGTCAAAGATCTGCTGCAGCCCTCCCCTTAATCAGGGACTCAGTGGCCTGGGCGGGTCACAGATTAAACTAGCAGGCTGATGCTGGCTATGTCTGTGTCTTGGAGAGAGAGAGAAAACAGAAAACGAGGTTGCCAAACAGATATGCATGAGGAAACCACAGCCCCTAAGACAGAACGATGCAAATAAAACCAGGCATCGCTGTCGTTGTGTGAATAATCTGAGAAGTCTGTGATTTGTGACAGTGGCTTTTGTAGTAGCAGGAAGTGAAACTTGCCACGACAAGGGCAAGAAGATAGGATGCTTCTGAAACTAACCAATCTAGGCATTATGTTGATTTGGGTCAGGAAGAGAGAAGAGATAGGTTGTGATGTGCATTACCTGCAAGAGATAAAATCAAGCTGCTTGATACCAGTTCATGCATACCAAGTAATGGCTTAAAGTCAATGGCCCTTTCAGGTGGACCTATGTTTCTCCACAGAGCTCAGAAATGGAATACCTGGCTCATACTAACTTTTCCAACTGATACGCAATCACTGGTATCTGTCAGGGGAAATGGAGAGAGTAAGCCTATGGTTTGCATTGCCTTTGATTTTTTTTTTTTTTTTTTTTTTTAAATTCAGACTTTTTCATATAGGGAACATGCAATTAATGAAATAGAAGGAAAAATCAGTGCTCACCTAAATAAGATTATTTCATTTCTAATGTGTTTCATGTTTTATTGCAGTTTGCTATCTTCTTTATTCTTAGCTTTATGTGGAAATGGAATGCACTTATCTTGAAAACAACCTCAAAACCTAATTTTCCTTTTTTAAAAGGAGGAGAGGGGCAATTAAGTACTCTATATTGCAACATAGGTATGGGTTAGCTGTGGCTGTCAGCCAAACTCTCACCCAGCTGCTCAGTCCCTACCTCCCTTTCTCAGCAGGACGGGTGAAAGAATGGGAAGAACCGGAAGGAGAGGAAAAAATAATGGTTTGGTATGAAGATGAGGTAATTACTTGCCAATCACTGTCATAGGCAAAACAGAATCAACTTGGGGAAAATTGGCTTATATTTTAGTATTAACTACCAATAAATTAACTACTAACTTGGGTTGTGGGGAACAAAAAGACAAACATTGACGTAACACTGTTCCTTCCCCCTTTCAGAGTCTCAACTCCATTTCTTCACCCACCATTCCTACTTACCTATCTCCCTCCACCTCCTAAACCCTGAGAAGCACAGTGGGGACAGGGAGTTACTGTTAGTATACAATGGTTTCTCTCTGCTGCTCCTTCTTTCTCTCTCTTTTCCTCTGCTCCAGCATGGGCTTTCTATAGGCAGTAGTTGTTCGGGAATATCCATCTGTTCCAGTGTGGTCTTCTCCACAGATCTCTGGCACATGGAGGACTCCGTAATGTTATTTTTTCTTTCATTTATTTTTTTCGTACAAGTGACCCATATTCACCTTAGGTATGTGAAAGGTGCACAGTAATGTTATTTCTCATTGAAGGAAAGATAACTTCCACCTCAGCTTTCTGTGTCATATAGAGAAAACAGCATATAATTTTTCTTACTAGGTTTAAAGCACACATTTAATACTGTACCTTCCGTTTGAGTCTTGTTGCTACTTCAATAACAAATGCCATGGTTATTTTTGTCTTCTCAGGAGAAAATATGTGAAATTAAATAGCCGAAGAAAAGTGAAATCTGGAGATAATTGTTCTTCCTAAAAGCACAACTTACTCAATACACAGGCAAAAGACTTTGATACTGACAAAGGGAAAACATTTTTATCAACAATGCTCTTCTAATCTATGGACCAGCTCCTGAAATGCCATTTGTATCATAGTAACTCCCGGCACAGAGGGTAGTGTGAATTATGTGAACACTTTGAGACCACAGTGGTCCCCCCAAAATTAAGTGTAATTTAAAAAAAAAAAAAAGTGGGATTTGGAAGCAAAAACATATAGTAATATGAAGTAAATTAATAGATTTTCCTATGTTACTAAAGCGTTAATGAGGTCCAGAGCTTAAAGTATCACTTACATTGTTAAAATACCTTGCAGTTCTACAAGGAATAACAAACAACGACTGAGGGTAGATATTGTACTCTAGGGCATGAGCTGAAGACTAATACAGAGACAAGAAATATTTTAGTTTACATTATCTAATTGTTTAATTTTTATTGTCTTGTAGTTGAAGCCATGTATTGCTTGTTACAATGACGGAATGTACATTGCACACGGAGCTCACCTGTTGTGAGGTCTGGAGACATCTTTTTTTATCCTATACCTCTACTACTGTGTTGCTAATGTTTTTATGATTGTCAATCTAGGTTTAATATCTTCAAAGAAGAAGTAGTAAAATGTGTATTTTTTTTTAAATAAAAAGTCGGTATTACTCCAAGGGTATTTCTGAAGTTGATCTGAAAAAGGTCTGGAGATTGTTAATCGCTTAAAAGACAGCTTTCTAGTTAGCATCCATTGAGGAAAGGACTGTTTTACATCCTCTATTAATATTTAATTACCAAGGAAAATAAGATGGAACTGTTATGATACAAGTGACTTCCTGCATCTGGTTACAGAAGGGATTCTCAGTTTGAAGCCTGATCTATTTTAGCGATACAAAATATGTTGCCTGGAGCAGCTTATTTTTCAGTTACAATAAAATAACCAAATTTGAGTGTTCAAAAGGTGTATTACAAACTTCTAGAAAAGAGTCAAAATGCTCTTCTTGGTATGCAATGGTTATCTGTTATTTGCAGCACTCTTACTCAAGGTGCTTAAATTTATTTTCCTCCTTTCAGTTGCATGATTTTGTGCTCATATTTACATTTTGCCTGGTGCTTTTCTTGCTCACGGCCACTAATTTTGTGAAATTTTAATGATGCATAGGTTTTAGCACTGTGATCTTGTTTTAACAACTTGGAGTCTATTTCAGCTTAAAAAGACTATGAAACATCTATTTATTCAGTCTGACTTTGACATCTAAAGTTACTTGATAACATCCTTCTAATATTCACAAAAGAGCAACAGGGCAGATGAGATTACAATTGGAAACTCATCAGAGTAAATTGATGCCTCTCTTGGTCCTGGACATTGCTGTTCGCTGTCTTCAGCTTCAGAAGTAGGAGTAGTGCCTGGGAATTCAAGGCTCTCTTTCAGCTGGGGCAATCAATAAAATTAATTCCTCTGGAATGGATGAAAAAAATGATCACCCAGCCCCTAAAACTGAAGATGAACTAAATGTAAGTAGGTGACTTAAGCATTTGTGATTCCATACACTTATTGCCACTATTTGGTCTCTTATGATCTAATTATCAAGTATTAACACCCCGGATGATTTGTTGTAACTTTGTTTTATAACTTAATCTGAAAACGTCAACATATGTTTGTATATCTTCAGATTTGCTGGTAACAAGTATTTTCAGACAATTGAAATGTTGGGGAACATCAGCGTGACAATATGTAAAGCTTATACTGGTGTTGTGGCAGCATGTTTTTCCAAAGAGAAATGAATTCCTAGTCAGCAAAGGCAACTTTAAAGTAGGTGAAGTGCTTTGCTTTTCACTGGGAAGATATGGAAGGGGATTATTGCACAAGTATTAACTCATGACAAAGAAGTAATTAAATAATTCAGCGTATGGTCATAGTCAAATTACAATTTCATCTGGAAACCAATTATAGAATACAAGAACTAAGTTGCATTATAGAGGAAAGCTGAATTAAGAGCTGTGATCCTTATTGAGGGAAGGGAACAGATTAATTTGGCCTTTGTTTTTGATAAAGTATTTATGGTGAACTATATTTTTTTAGAATAAGGTTAGAAATGCCATAGATGCAATGAAGACATTAGTTGTTTCCACTACATACTTAATAGTCCAGTGATGTCAATCTTGAGCAATCTTTGACAGGAACTTTGTATCTATTTTTTAAAAATAAATCTGTCTGGTTAGATCTAGAGCTATGAAAATGAATTACATGTGAAAACTTAAACATAAAATATTCTTGGGGGAAGATTGATGAAAACAGCAGCTGTCCTCACTGATCCATATTGGCCCAAACTTCAGATGTCAGAACAGAGCATTCATTGGGCTGTCTCATGCTGTCCTATTGAATGAGTCTATAAGGGAACTTTACATGGCAGATCAGAGCTTTAATCAAATAGGAAACTTGGGTTTCATCATTACATAGAACTGGTCTCAGGTGGGTTTTTAGAACATACAGAAGACAGGCAAATGGAGTCCTTCTTGAGAACATGCAAAACAAGTGCAGTTAATTACCTAGATGTGAGTCTGAAATTTTCCAGTTCAGTGTTTTCACATTTTGTTTGAGGAATCTGTAAACTGTACTACCGGATCTTATTACCCTGCTCATTGTTATTGTTACTCATTTTTCTTCCCATCTCTGAACATCCTCAACTCTAAAGTCAAAGGTTACCAGCCATTGTATTTGACTACAGGACTGCCAGGATATCTGTGATGGTGTTGTTTATGCCCTCTGTGAGGATACACAGAGCTCTTTTATTGAAGACATGGTCCCACTGAGTTTTGAGTATCTCCAAGGGTGGAGATTTCATGACCTCTCTAGGCATGTCTCAGGTGCATGACCCTCATGGTTCAAGTAATTTTTTTTTTTTTCCCCCATCATCCTACTCCCTCTGACTCCCCCAGCTATAATTTCCTCTGCTGCCATGTGTGACTGTTGTGGCTTTCTCTCCACTGTGCAGCAGTGAGAAAAGTATACCTCTGCTTTTTCCATAACCTATGTTAGGTAGGAAAATCTATAATTAGATTTACACTGCTTTTGCTTTCTTGTTTCCAGCTAAACAACCCCAGGGCTCTCAACTTTTTGCTATACATCATATCCTCCAGCCCCTTGCCTCTTCGTGACCCTCTCCTGGATTCATTTGAGTTTATCAACGTCTCTGTTATACTGATGGGCCCAAAGCTGGGCACAGTACTTCAGATGTGGTTCTACTACTATTGGGCAGAAGGAAACATCCAGTTTTTGTAGATTATTTCACAGCACTGCTTTTGCAAATGGCTAGTAATGAGGTTTGGCATTTCCTGGGTATCAAGTTCATAGTTTTTTGTAGCCACTGTAATAAACTTAGCATCCCACATTGATAACTCTGAGTGCAGTTCTTAGCTGAGGACTTCCTGCCTTTAATAGTCTTCTCTCTCATCAAGTGAAATACAGTTAATGTCCACACCTTTTAGTTCACAGCAGGCCACAGACTCTTGCAGTGTACTTTCTGAGAGTCTGCAGAGAATTAAATGGTGGTAAATAGCCTGGCAACTTGTTACAGACTTTCTCCTTGCTGCCTACCCTTTGTAGCTCTGAAGCAGCAAAGAAGGGTCTATTGAGCACAGGGAACAGACAGGTTTGCTCGAGTCTGGTTCTGTGCTGTTGTATGTCTGTCTGTTCTCACGTGGTTGTGAATTCCTCTTTGTATTTCTGTGTAGGCACTGAAAGGGATAGGTGATGTGTTGTGTCCCACAGCAGAGTGAGGCTGTCTTCATCTTGAACAAATCATCCAACAGCTATTGTTAGCCTTTGTCAGAGGTTGCTGACTTGCATTGCTGAGAGATAACGTACCTCTGAGTAGGTCCCTAGCCCACAAGTGACATAAGATCAGCTGTGAGGTGGGGAAGACCCACTTTGAAAATGCCCTTAAAATGAATTGAGCTGCTCCAAAGATGAAGACGAAAACACAAAAAAGAACTTTTTCCTTAAATTTAAGATGGTAAAGTTCAGGGTTATCTTTGCATATATGACGTCCTGAGCCAAGTCTTTTTATCTCAAAGTTTGTTTTGTGCTTCACACTAAAATCTCGCTGGTGATTGCTGACTGGTGTTTGTCTACACCTCCAGTCATGGAGAACCCACAACTTCCTAAGGCAGCCTCTTGAGAGCTTCCCTCTCACTAGTGTCAACATGAATTTGGAGTGTTTTTCTGGAGTGTTCCTTACTGATGTAGCAATATTATGTAACTTACATTATAGTTGTGAATTAAGGAGAAAATTCAAGGTATTTTATAGCTCTAATTCTGTTTCACCTGGGTATCACAGATATGCTTGTGTTCATATGCAGTGCACTTTGTTGTTAATGCCCTGAGTCATCCAGGAGTTTGCCAGCTAACCTCTGCAGAGATGAGACATTTAATTGACTTGAGAAAAGGTGGTTGAGCCTCTGGATGATCTCACAATAAGTTATTTGAGTATCATGGGAAGTCTCCAAGAGGGAATGTTATGAAATCCCAGAGGTTTTCCTCAGGCATCTCTTGCTGTGCCTGCAGCAACAGATGGCCGTTATTTGTGCATCTGCTTCTGCACCAAGCTTGTATAAACATAGCAAATGTTTTGGGTCATGAGGCATCTTGTTTGGTTATATTACCAAGCTTCTGTTCTGAAGTACCTTTCTGCATATACATCTCATCTGCAGATAGTGCAAGGTAAATCAATGTTGTCTACCCTCTGGTCTAAAGAGAGCTAGTTTACAATAATGAGGTATGCACAAGGATGTTAGCATTCATTCATATGGCTGATGCTGGGTAGCTGTTGCATGTTGAGCTAGATTGTGTATTTACCCTCTCATGCAATAGGGATAGACCGTGTTTTATCTGCAAGTGTCTGGAAGAAAAGGACTTTACTTTTTGATGGGAATTTGAAACTGCTACTAAGTTGATGATAATTGCGTATATTCAGTAGCAGACAAATATATGTTGGAATCTGTTCTAGTTGTTGGTCAGTGAATTGCTGTTAGAAATGTTCCATATTTTTTTGTTGTATTTCACCTTATTTTAGGTAGCCAACATCTCAGTCCAAATGGTAGCTGCAGAAGATAAGTTGGCAAGGAGAATTCTGGCAAGGAAAAAACATGGCAAATTGAAGAAAAAAGATAAGTTGCTGTGGAATTTTCAGAACAAAATAATTCTCTTTACCCTCATTCTATTCATTTTAGGTGTTGTAACCTGGACATTACTGTGGCTTTTCATTGGTGAGTTGCTGAAAGCTCATGCCACTTTTATACATCACTATCCCCAATAGGACTTTCAGTTGGGTTTAGGATCTCACTTGTCCTGAAGACTGTTTCTAAAATCATCATGGAACTTGTTTAAATGGGGCCTGAAAGACTTTGTGAAGACTTAACAAGTAATTGTAAGAGCATAGCTGCTGGCTTTAGGAAGTTTGACTTTTGTTTTCAAGTGCTATGCAAAACAGTTTTTATATGCTAGTTCATTGCACAGACCTGACAGTTCCTCTAAGCTTGATTCTTCAGAAATTTTTACTTCCATTGTGCTTCTTGGCCTGCTGAAGGTCAGGTAAATGTTTTATCTCTCACTCAGTATATAGACACAAGGAAATTAGAGGGGATTAAAATACAGATGTGCTTAACTGGGCAGTAAAAGCTATGTTCTCCTCTTTAGAACCCATGATGCTAATTCTGCTTAAAATTCCATAGGGATGCTCCAGAATCTGGATGTTGATATTGCCTTCATTATGCTGGTTCCTTTATATGGTGGTACCTTACCTTGTGTGTAGGGAACAGGTGCTCAACCTTCATATTGTGGTACTTATCTATAAAGGTTTGGCTGTGAAAACAATGTTCTTTTGGTAGTCATTTCCACTATAAGGTCACATAGATTAATTTGGTTTAGAATTTAATCAGAAAAAAACCTCATTGTTACTTAAAGAAAATAATAATAGACTAACTGTTTTGTCTCTTGCAGTTCAGGCAGAAAACAAAGATGCATTGTATTTTGTTGGACTGTTTCGTGTTGCCAATATAGAATTTCTCCCAGAATATAGGCAGAAGGAGTCGAAAGAATTCCTCTCCGTGGCACAGAATGTGCAGGATGTGGTAAGATGAGTGGGCTTCTTGGCTAGCAAAAAGAGCAGAGCTGCAAACAGGAAATATGACTTTCAGGTGCCATTGAGTCTGCTGTGGTGGTCTGCTTTTTATCCCCCACCCCTCCAAAAGACTTTGAACAAGGAGTAGCTATCTGGGGATAGGAAAGGACTGACTGCTTTCAGCTTATTCATCACAAGTTCGTTTCTGAAAAGGTCTGTTTGACATTTATAGTCACTAAAAATTTCACATATTTCACCCTACAAAATGAGGTCTATGAACAGAAATCTACAAAAGCCCTTCAAAACTTAATTGCCACTTTTGAGACATTAAACCGATGAAGTCTTTTGCATTTAAATTGGTATCTGCTGCCAGACTTCTGCCTTAAAGCATCTGTAATTACCCTAGAGCTCTCACACATGTTTACATTTACATTTCCTTCTGATGCTAGGTATTCTAAAGACCATTATTATTCCCAAACACCTTGGATCTGCTCTACAGTGGGAAGTGAGGGGCAGGAATCTTGTTTAAAAGGCAATTTGACTTGAAAGACATTGGGTGTAGGTAGGAAAAAGACATTAATAATGGGAAATGCAGCACTGTCCACATAAGGTTTCAGAGCAATAGCATGAAAACTGCTAAACAAACAAAAAAATAATAATGTCTTTCCTCTGATCTCCATAGAGTAGCTCTAACCTGCTGTGAGCCCTGTGTCTTGCTCTTGTCCCAAAATATCCTGCTGTTGTCACACACAGTGGAGAAAGGTGACAGAGAGAATGTATGAACTGCCAGTGTCACCACCTCCTACTTGAACATAGCTTTGAAAATATTTTTTTGTCTGTAAACTTTGCCTGAACTCACCAATAGATTTTTACATTGATGAAACTGTGCTTCTGGGTGATATGACTGCTGACTAATATTTCTAACACAGATGTGGAGGATTTGGGGTTTTCTTTGTTGTTTTCTTTGAAATCCTTTTGTTCATGGCTTCTGACCCAGAGACCCTCCAGAGTGATAGTGGTAGAACATCTCAAGACAGGCTCCTTTCCCCTTTGATAGCAACAGTAATATATAAAATCCCTTGTATCCTAATGTGGAGAAAGGCTGAGCTCCACCAATTTTATTTAGGCCCCTAAAATGATCGTTCACATTTCCTGTGTCAAACATTAAAAGGTAGGGACTAATATTAATGTGATTCTTACAGCCTTTGCTTCAAAATAATCTGTTACAGTCCCTTGGACATGAATTTTAACCATTAAGCAGCAAGATGAGGTCTGAACAGCTTGAGGTGCATGCCACCTTGTGGCTTTAGAAGTATGCCTCTTTAACAAGAGGAGTGAAGGTTATTGTCACACTGGTACCTTTACATACACACAAAGAAGTAGTGGATTTGAGAGCTTGTCTTCCCCAAAGGCAGTTCCACAGTGTGAAATGAGCAGAGTTTTTCCTTCTTCACATATATTACACTGTGTATTAGAAAGAAATGTTAATGCAAAGCTGTTTGTGAAGAAAATAGACACAAACTGGATTGAAATGCAAGAAAATTCCACATAAACATTAGAAAAAACTGTTTAACTGTGAAGGTGATCAAACACTGGAGCAGGTTCTCCGGAAAGGCTATCGAGTCTCCATTCTTGGAGACATTCATTGGAGATATTCAACTGGATGTGTCCCTGAGCAGCCTAGTGTAGATGATCCTGCTTTGAGCAAAAGTGTTGGACTAGATGATCTGCATTGGCCCCTTCCAATCTCAGTCTTTCTCTGATTCTGCAGAAAAACCTCTGACATCTGCTATTAACCACACCTTAGTACCCACACAGAAAATGTTATGAGACTGTGTTTATTTCCCAAAAGCTCACCCTAAGTTTCAGCATCCACATAGGGAAACCCTCTGTAGTTGGGATTTGCTGGGCAAAGAATATGCACCCTTTTCAAAATTCCTTTGTTTGGAAAAAGCATTGCTGTACACATCTGCTAGCCACAGGCAGAAGATTTGATTGTTCGTGGGAATATTTGACTTTTTATGGGTGCATTGAGGAGCTGGTCTGTTCACGTCTGCTGCTCTGCCTAGCAGATGTGTGTCCAGAGCTACATGCATACTGCATATTCCTGGTGGAAAAGAGGATGTTCCTAGGAAAGCCTAGGCATACAACATCTCTAGGTAGAGTTGATTTTCAGAAGTGATAAATCTTAATACTTTCTCTTTCAGATGAACTTGGTCTACACAACCTCCTCTTTCTCCAAATTTTATAAGCAGTCCACAGTTTCAGAAGTCAGGTAAAACTGTGGCTAATGTAATTGCTTTTCTGCTGGGTAGTCTATAATGTAATGACCCTACAAAAAAGCCTATAGTTATGATTTAATCGCTTTATGTACTTATACTGATAGCAAAATACTTCTATAACTTACACCAATTCACAAAACTAAGGGCAAACTAAAGTCATATAAGCCGTTCTTGTCTGCCAGGAGTATAATCTAAGGTAAACAGAAATTATGTCCCTAAAGAGGTTTGGTGATACTTTGGATGATAAGTCACACAGAAGTTTAACCACTTTAACATGCTGTTAGAGCACAATAACTCTCTGTTTTTGACTAAGTTACACATATTTTGTAAGTAATGTTATTGGTATTATTTTCTGCTGACAGAAGAAGGGGAAAATCTCTATACTACCATAAAGACATTCTGATATTATGTATGCAATTAATGCTAGAGGATTAGTTATTTCAGTCCTCTTGAACCAAATACATTTTTGTTCAACCAAATACAATTTTGGTTCAAGAACAGGTATTTCCACATTTGATTTAAAGCTCTGTCTCACCACTAGCAGGTAAAGATGGGAATGACCATATATGGCCTCTACTGTGTTAGTTAAATAGTTTAGGAATCATTTCTTACACAGTGCAAGGTGAGACACATAGCAATGCAGAGTTCTGCATTTTTTTTGAAATAATAATTCTATTATTTCTGTTTTGATCTTTAAGAGGTAACTCAGCGCTTATTCAAGTAGATATTATGATTTCCATAGATATCAAAAGTCAGGAGCCCTCAGGAAATCAGCCTAGTAAAGATTCCCAAATGGGTATGACGAGTGCATTTTGGGGGCATCTCTTTTTTTTGTTTTGTTTTTTTTTTGGTTTTTTTTTTGGTTTTGTTTTTTTGGGAGTCTCTGCAGAATCCTCTCTATAGTGCTGCTTTCTTTGGGGCTACATGTTTATACACAAAGCTG
>WTSP01026200.1:116130-145424 GCA_025331215.1 Actenoides lindsayi
CCTGGAAAAGAGAAGACTGAGGGGATCTTATTACTGTTTCCAAATACCTGAAGAGTGGGTGTCAAGTAGAAGGGGCCGGTAATGGTAGCAAGGTGAAACACAGGAAGTTCCCCCTCAACATGAG
The DNA here is from genome assembly GCA_025331215.1 of Actenoides lindsayi. NCBI lineage: Eukaryota > Metazoa > Chordata > Aves > Coraciiformes > Alcedinidae > Actenoides > Actenoides lindsayi. The sequence continues at coordinate 116,255 of WTSP01026200.1, forward strand.
GAAAAACTTTCTCACTGTGAGAGTGTCAGAGCACTGGAACAGGCTGCCCAGAGAGGTGGTGGAGTCTCAGTCTCTAGAGCCTTTCAAGACCCACCTGGATCTGTTCCTGTGTGGCATGCCCTAGGTGTTCCTGCACTGGCAGGGAAGCTGGACTCCATGATCTCCAGAGATCCCTTACCATTCTATGGCACATGATGGCACTCACAAAAGTGATCTCCAGAGGTTCTTTCTAACCTCTACTGTTCTATGATTCTATGAAATCTCTTATTTGACCTTCTGGAACATGTAGTAGTACAAATAGAGCATGAACCTCAGATATAGAGTTCTGTGCTGGCTGCAGGAATGACTACACTCCTTTAATCTGGCACAATCTGGCTCAAATTGAGTCTAAAAAGATTTCTATACATGTTTAAAATAGCAACTTTTTTTTGTTCATTGAAAAGGTGCTGATTTGTATAATAAAAAATCCAGTATTTTCAATCTGAAAAATAAAACAGGATTTACTGTCTTAGAATAACAAGCCTTTTCATTTTGTGGATGTGTGTGTCAGGATATTTATCCTTTGACTTTTAGGCACCATTGCCTGGCTACAAGCTTTTATTAAAAATCCTCATAATACAAATTCAGGAAAAGTCTCCAGGGTCCAGTAAATGTGATAAAGACTGGTTAGAAATTGATGGGATCAGGTAAGTAAATACACTATTTTCTGACACATTAATTTGCATTTTGATGTTTTGCAGAATGTACTGAAGAAAAAAAGTTTCACCACTTCCAGTGCAGAAAGATGTATTTCAACAAAAGCTGACATGCTCCCACTGAATTTCAGCAGAATAATGTTCTCAATCCTTCACTAGTACTGAAAATTTGTCATTATGTTTATTTAAGCATACTGCTTTTTGTACACAGGCATTTGTTAGGCGTCTACTTTGCTGTTCCCCTTACGAGCAATGACATAGAAAACTACAGGATTTTATGCAGCTGACAGTAGAACTGTAAATTCCTGGAAAAGGTCTTGATGTGGCTGAAGAGCCTGCATCTCAGTTTCATTTTCTATACCACTTACTATTCAGCGACTGTAATTGTTTTCTGTAAATAAGACAAATTGCGATGTGAGTGCTTAAATGAAACTAAGAAATACCCCCACCCCTAAACTTCCCCTGCCCCCTAAAAAAACCCCAACCCTAGACTAAATCCCAAAAAATAGTATTCAGAGTAGTTTTTCTCTTGAAAGGAGTGTATTGAAGCTGTTGGATTTGCCTGTATGATTCCATTCTTGGATATGTAGCCTTTGAGTTTGCAAATCTGAAATCAAGCATGCTTAGAGGCAGTTTGTATTTACAAGGTAGATTCTGACATTGATCATCTCGCTGTAGTTTGTTTCAAAGTTTGCTAATGCACAAAAGTTGTGGAGAGGAAGGCACTAGTAATTAGGCTTTCTAATACTGGTATTACACTGGTTCAACACTAAAAAATAGCTGATCTTTATTGTATCGTTCTAATGGCTTTTGGCATTGGTACCTTTCGGTAAAAGGAGAAGTATCTGGATGGTAACGGTCAGTTTGCTTAGAAATAATTCTCACTTTTTCCTTAGATACTGTAAAGCTCTTTCAGAAAACATACTAAGAGAGTATGGCTATTCTGTCACCATCAACTTCCATTCTGATGAACTGATCACCCACAGAGGATTTTATATTGAGTACAAAGCCTTCAGACACACAGACCGTAAGTGAATAAGCAAATACTTAAAGTTGTAAGGAAAAACTATCAAGAAAGCATGCTTGACAGACCAACCACATACAAACTGACCCCAGCTTTTTTTTTTTTATTATTATTTTTTCTTAACCTAACTGCAAGAGACAAATGTTTAATGTTTTTTTTTTTTAATCCATAACAAATGTTATGGACTTAATTGAACAAATACACACATTTACTTGTGATGTTTCTTAGAAAAAATACATCTGCAAAATATGCTTTGTAAATGCCTTCTCTTTCCTTTACCCAATTTAATGTCTAGGTAGCTAATGTTCTCTGTGATTTGAAGAAACCCATTCAGTTTGTGAAACATCTTCATATCCTGAGCTTGCCTGACTAAGCATAGTTCTGTTTGTTGCTGTACACTTAGAAGTGTTTATGTATTAAGATCTATGGTACAGATTCTTGCTTCATGCCTTTCATTAGAAATAAGTGGTAGATTTTGTGGTCCATCTTTCTATAGAACTTAGATATTTTCAGAGACATCTTCTTCTACTAGTGTGTCTCCTACTAAACAAAGTTATAAGCTATGCTGTGTCCTGTGGTTACTCTGGTTACTGCCTCAAAACCAGTCCAGAGACAAGACACAACCTAAAAAAAAACACAGAAATGACTTTTAACATAGAAAATCTCAAGTCTCTATTGCATATACAGGTCTTTACTTCCTGTGTGCTCTGCTCCATTTCTAGCACTGAGCCAGCAAACAGATGGCTCAAAGTCATGTACTCAGTCTTTAATCACAGTCATAAGGATCTGTATTATGACTCACCAGGAGGGTAGGTTAGCTGTGATGTGTCAGTATCAAGTCAACACAATACAGGCATTTGTGGAGGGCCGTCTGAGAGAGCAGAATGTATTAAAAGCACTGGTCTTCCACAGCAGCCTTGCCTGTAGCAGTAGTAAGAGGGAGAGAGGAAGAGCCGAGAAGAGAGCATGGAGACGCTCCTGCTTTGAGCTAGTGCTGGTTGTGTACTGTGTGCTTTCCTCCCACTGGCATCACATGCAAGGCAGTGATGACAGCAGATTGAAATTGATTAAATATATGTGGGACAAATGTGTTTGGACCTTCAATCTGATTTAACTGTTCATTTGATTGTGGTGCTAGAGGGGTAAAAGTTGAAGTTGGCTTGACCTGGGCTTCCCTCCCCAAATGTCTGAGAAAGTAAAGGAGAACAGTTTTGTATGTTGCAAGGAAACACCTTAGCAATGTTACTAGTTTTTAGTTTAAGTGAAAGAGATTCTTGGTGAAAGGCTGTTTCATAATGAAACTGCTAGATGTCAAAAGTGTTTAATAAAGCACATCATATAGGAAGTTGGAGTGTAGTAGCACAGAGGTTAATTTCTACAGTATTTTAATGTCAGGAAATTTGTATTTCTAATACTAAAGAGAACATCTTGTTTTGACTTTTTCCTTTTTTTTGTTTTATTTTTTTCCCTCTCCTCAGATACTCCTGTGTAAAATACATTACCTTAAAGAACTGAAGAGATGTTCACTACTGGTAGCAATTATATATTTGTGCTGAATCACTTCCAACCCTTAGAGTGAGGCAGTGAATTTGAATTTAATTTTCTAAGTCCATTTAGATGAATATTCATTTAATTCAGGCTACTTGATATAAACCTTTGTCAGATATACCATGTAATATAGCATTTCCCTCTTTAATATTCAATTTAGTTTATAAATGACACTAGCATTGGTTTTTAATAGCTACTTTAATATTTCTTCGTAGTATAGTTCTGCACTAATGTATTTAGACTTTATGAGCATTTCTACTGCCACTAATTTCTTATTTTTCTATCTTAGATGTGCAGATAAAACATGCATTCCTTCAAACATTCAATCTGAAGGCTGGCAAGGCTACTCAGATAACAGTGATGAATTAGTAGTAGGGAAAATATTTTTTGTTTGTGTTCTTCTGTAAACAGTTAATTCCAAGAACTTTAGATACTGGCTGTAATTATCCCTAAAATATTGGTGACTGTCTTCAAGATCACATGAAGGATGTGGCTGAAGAGCTAAAGTCTGGAGAATAGGGCTCTAAAGAGTGGGAGAACAGAAAAAAGGAGAAGGGAATTTTACACTAATCTTTACAAGTTATGCCTAAAAAACAAACTAAAAACCCAAACAAACAAAACCAACCAACCAACAACAAAAAAAACCCAGACAAACCAAAAAACCCAACAAAAAAACACAAGTATTATGAACAGTGAAAAAGGTATTAAAAACCAGCATGAAGTTTTTTATTTTGCTTTATCTCGCTGCTGCGAGAGGCTAAATGGAGGAGAAGTTGTACTTTGACACTGTCTTGTGTCACAAACTTATCAGTAAGTGAAGGAAACGTGAGAAAAAAAAATGTAGAAAAATGTTTCCAGAGAATGCTTGCCAGTGACTCATGACCAAAGTGGAAGAATATTTTCCTTGTCATTCTGCAAGTGTCTATTATGCAATATCTCATAATTTTTATTACTGATCTAAACGATGGATTAGAGAAGATGCTTATGAAATAGGAAAAGTGACACACAATGGAAAGAGGGATATATTTATAAATGATGCTGACAAGCTTGAGAATGTGTATGGAGAGAATTATACCCCGTTCAATAAAGACAAAAACTGAATTTAGGTAATCAAATGCACATGTGGATTGCCTAAGTTGCTTTTCTGTTGAAAAATTGGGAGGGGAAGAGTGTGATAGTGATTCAAAAGCTGACTTGAAAGTTACAAAGTCATCAAATTTTCTCTGTGTGTTTTGTGTTTGTTTGGTGTTTCATAGTTTATTTCTTTTACATCCTAGCATGACACTTTAAAGACAGGATTTTGAAAAGATCTTCCCAGTTATCAGTGGGAAGGCTTCAGCTAGAATACTGTTTCCCGATTGGGCGTTGCACATCTAAGACAATAGGAAATGATGAAGAGGTGCCATAAAGGGTGACAAGAAGGTAATCCAAAGTCAGAGAGAGCAGCACAAGTTCAGTAATGCAATACGTCTCTCTGTCACTGGAGGCTATCGAAACCAAGGCAGACTAAGGTCTGGAAGAGGTGGCACAGTCACATCAATATGACCCCTGTAGGGAGTGTAGCACATGGCTGCTAGACAGCTATTTGGATTATAAAACATTTACAGACCTTTCTTCTTTAGGTTGTATTCCAGAACAGTTGAACTGTGGTGGTAGGAAGTGTAAACAACAGGATAAAACTTGTAAAGATGATGACAGCTGTGGGGAGGACAGTGATGAAAGCAACTGCTGTAAGTATGTATTTTTAGCTATTTTCCAAAAGATAATAGAAGGCAGAGGCAGGAGTATGTGAATTTTAATGGATAAATATAGTATTTCAATATATTTGTTTTTCTTAGTGCAAAGTACAAGTTTCATAATAACAACAAATAAAACAAACCAAAACAAAAACATGCAGAGTATAACTGGTTCTTGGGAGAGTCTAGAGAAGAAATTATTGAACCAAAATCCACAATAATGGTGATTTTTAGTTAGATGACTAACAACAGCTTGCTGCTGATCCTGTTAAAGAGCATTTTTTCTCCAACTGCTGCCAGATCAGTACCAAATAATGTAAGGGAGAGAGACATAATAGCTTTGGGACTTAAGCTCTTTGCCACATGCATGGTCTCTTTGCTGTAGATCCTCCATGGTTATGGACATTGCTGGGACTATCATCTCCCTAATGACTTGATGCATTTTACCTCTATAATTTTTCCCTTGCTTTGATGCTTAGGTCGTAGAGGTAACCAGGAGTATGTCCATGGTTGTCAAATAAAAAAAAATAAAAATAAAAATCCTTTCTACTGTTTAGAGGTCACTGTAAACAACTGATAAGAAGAATTATAGTAATGGAAGATTACTGCTGAGATCTGTCAGGATTTCAACAAGGGCAAGTGTAGAGTCCTGCACCTGGGAAAGAACAACCCCAGGCATCAGTATAGGTTGGGGACTGACCTGTTCGAAGGCAGCAAAGGGGAAAAGGATCTAGGGGTCCTAGTTGATGGGAGGCTGACCATGAGCCAGCAGTGTGCTCTTGTGGCCAAGAGGACCAATGCCATTCTGGGGTGTGGCTAGTAGGCTGAGAGAGGTTCTCCTGCCCCTCTACTCTGCCCTGGTAAGGCCGCATCTGTAGTACTGTGTCCAGTTCTGGGCCCCCCAGTTCAAGAGGGACATAAAATTGCTTGAGAGAGTCCAGCGCAGGGCCACAAAGATGATTAAAGGAGTGGAGCATCTCTCTTATGAGGAAAGACTGAGGGAGCTGGGGCTCTTTAGCTTGGATGAAAGGAGACTGAGGGGTGACCTCATCAATGTTTATAAATATATAAAGGGTGAGTACCAGGAGGATGGAGCCAGGCTCTTCTTGGTGATGCCTGATGACAGGACAAGGGGCAGTGATTGGAAGCTGAGACATTGGAAGTTTCTTGCAAACATGAGGAGGAATTTTTTCACTGTGAAGGTGACAGAGCACTGGAACAGGCTTCCCAGGGTGGGTGTGGAGTCTCCCTCTCTGGAGATATTCAAAACCTGCCTGGATGCCTTCCTGTGTGACCTGGTATAGGTGACCCTGCTCTGGCAGGCGGGTTGACTAGATGATCTTTTGAGGTCCCATCCAGCCCCTAACATTCTGTGATTCTACCTAGTGACCTTTGATAATCCTCAGCCAAAAAAATATTGGAGGGAGGTATAAAGTTTTTCCACAATTTTCTCAACTTTTACTTAAAAACCAAAAAGGCTGATTACCAGATGATATCTTCTGTGAAGATTTGTAATTTGTAATGCCAGCAGCGCTGCTGAAGGTAAAACAACGGGTCCGAGAAATCTATATTGCTCAGTTTAGAGTTAAGTAAAATGGGAGTGAGGACAGATGGAAGCTCTTCCGTCTTCTTCCTCATGGACAACGAAGCCTGAAATTAGTGTGATCATTAGAGTGGAACATTCCCCCTGTCCCCTCTCCATAGAGGGACCAGTTTATAGCAGTACAAACTATGACTTCAAGTAGACTACAATGTATAGATTTGAACAACATTCACCAAATAGGTTGAACATGCAAGTTCTTTTAATCATTTAAAACCATGTCTCCAAACATGTGATGCTATCTTCTCTCTTATTTTAGCCTACAAAAGTTGCCCCCCTTATGCTTACAAATGCCTCAATGGAAAATGCTTGCTGAAACTAAATCCGGAGTGTGATGGGAAAAAAGACTGTGCAGACGGATCTGATGAAATGAACTGTGGTGTGGTAACATTTATTTAAAAATTAGTCTTAGGACTAATTAGACTTAATTCCCTTAGACTTGGGAAATTGAGTCAGGATTTTGTGCTATGGTCAAGCATTATTGGATTAAGAATTGATTAAATCAGATATGGTTTTTTAAAAAATGAATCTCCTGGTAAGAAAATTTCTCTGTATGAAAATGTCTGTTTTGAATATTACACTGTTTCATTTTAAGTCACTGATCCATTCTGTCTATGACGGCTTATTTCAAGCAATGCACACTTCCAGGATAAGCTGGTAGATCTTGGTGCTTGTCTGAGCTGAGTGAAATGCAGTCAAGGAGCTGTGTATGTAAGAAGGGAAAAGATAGGAAATTTTAATCAAGTGAACTTCTGGAAACAGCTTATAATTATGCTTAAATGTCTTTTTGAGTTACCAGCCTCTTTAGAAAGCTTAGGCAATGATTGGTTTATTCCTGACCTGCCCATTGAGTGAAAATGGGCAAGTACCCATAGCTTTTTACCAATTGCACATTAAGAAAATATTTTTTTCCAAGAGCTTTGAGGTCTATGGTTAAACGTTTGTGTATGAAGCATAACAAAGTGAAATGACTTTGTGGTTTTTATTACCATTTTATTCATTTATTTCTGTTAGGTTGTGGAAGACACCAGCTTAAGAAAAGCAGAATTGTTGGAGGTGAAGATGCAAGATCTGGAAAGTGGCCTTGGCAAGCAAGTTTACAGATGGGAGCACATGGCCATGTATGTGGTGCATCTGTTATTTCCAATAGGTGGCTCCTATCTGCTGCCCATTGTTTCCTGGATTCTGATTCTGTGAGGTAAGAATATGTTATACTGTCATAGAGTATGTGCTGTTTAATAACCTTACAGTGTTGCTTTCAAAAGACTGCAGTAGATATTCCTTGACCAGATAAGTTGATTTAGGGTGTAAAACTCTGTGCCATGCTATCACTACATGAACCCTCAATATTTTAGTCTGTGGGCATCAAAAGTCCTAAGTATGTGAAGTAATTATTTTGCCTCTATTTCCAGTGAATCCTTCATGATAAAACACTATTTTGTTAGGTATAGGGTAAACAACTTTTTGTTACTTTTTTTTTTTTTTTTAGAAGGCAGGGATTTAATGAGTAGGAGTTATGGCCTTTTCTCCCAAGAAAAAGACTATTTATTGGTAAGTGAGGGATAAAACTCACCAATGTTCAGCTTAGGTAGTGTGAATTGAAAAGACATACCCCCTACATGTGGCAAGGAGGAAACAGTGTTTAATAATAGGCTTTTAGGACTTCCAAGGCATGGTGCATTGCAAGGAATTGGTCTTTTAACTTCCAGCAAAGTACTATTTTTAAAATAGTAAGGAAAAACATTATTTAATGTTTTAGGAGGCAGAGACTATACTGCATTTATCTTTCTAAGTGGTACTCTACTCCATTCACTTCAGTTTTGATGAATCTCATCAAATGCTGAAAAGCAGGTTAATACAGTGTCAGTTCATTCCATTTTCTTTCAATGGGACATTCTAAAAACGTTCTCTTTACAGATACTCCGTTCCTTCGGGATGGAGAGCATACATGGGCTTACATGCTATCAATGAAAAGAACAATCATGTAGCTATGAGATCAATCAAAAGGATTATTGTCCACCCACGCTATGACCAATCTATCTCAGACTATGACATTGCCTTGTTGGAAATGGAGACGCCTGTATTCTTCAATGAGCTGGTACAGCCCATTTGTTTACCCAGCAGCTCTAGAGTATTTGTTTATGGAACTGTCTGCTATGTAACTGGCTGGGGAGCCATAAAAGAAAATAGTATGTTAATTTCCTGGATATACTTCTTGTAAATTTGGCTTAGTTTTAAGCTCTAACAATTAAATATTGATAGTAGTAAGAAAAAATACCTGTGGTTTACCTAGTAGGTCTATAAAAAGTTAGAAAATGTCCCCTTAGCTACAGTCTGTGAATTCTGAATGTTTGCTTGTGTGGCGAGCGATAAGTGACAATATGAGCACTCGGGTGTCACAGACCATCAAACAGCAAATGGCCATAGATTTACAAAAACGTGCCTATTTTCATGATCATGGCTCATTTTATCTGGTGAATAGCTCATAATAAAACTTACATGTAAAGAAAGTAGTGACTTGCACCTATTACAGAGAGAGAATTTATCTCCAAGACTGTGTTTGACAATATGGGGCCATGAACAGCAATAATTGCAAAAATACTGTGGAGTTTTTTTGTTCTTTGGTCTGTGTTAAACAAAGGCAATTTGATGTAGGCCTTGTGAAAAGTTTTGTCTCTGTGCAGCTTGTGGTAGCACGCTGCAGTGCTGGGGGGGCATAGGGAGAGCAAATAGAGTTGGAGATGGGTGGGGGCAAGAGCCCATGGGATATTGGCCCTGTCTCAGTGTTAAACAGCAGCCAGCTTTGAAAACTGGGCTTAGACTCAGCATTGCAGTGGTTCCCACAATTGCACTGAGACATGGTTCCTCATGTTTGATCAGAAGCTATACAGAGATTATCTATTATTATCTATTGTTTTTATATAGTATTATAGATATAGATATATTTCTATATACATTATTATCTATTATTTGCTGTGGTAATTCTAACTTTCTTAATATGCCCCCTTAAAAAAAAGAGTCAAATATAGATAACAATGTAATAAACAAAGTGTAAATGGCTTTACAGTTGACGCCTTCTTACAGTGTCTTGCTTTTCAACAAAATTTTAAACAAAATTATGTAGGCAATATGTAAAAGTCAGTATAATGGTATGTGAAAAAAAACATATTTTTCATCTTAGCTGTCTCATCCCCTGCCCACCCTCAAAGAATGAACAAACAAACCAAAACCCAGTACTACTTCTGCTGATCATCCAGGTTGGAAAAGGTTATGTACACTGTTGGGCCAAAATATGACTGAAGAAACTTAGTTCACTATGACACCTTATGCCGATGCTATAGTACAGAATTAAGCTCTTAGCATCACTTATGACTTATAGGCTTGATTTTTAAAAAAATGTTTTCTTTTCCTCCTCTGTTTCATTCCTCAGCTCCTTTCCTAGAAGGGAGAGAATGGAAAAGTATGTGGAATTTTCATTTAATAGGACTAGGACAACATTTAGAACACGACCATAGAGTAAATAACAACAACAATTTTTGGGCATAATTTGAAATGGAGCTCAAAATTAATCGCACTGTGTAGAATCTTGTATTATATTCATAATTTGCATGTCTTTTTTACTACTTTCTGGCAGAACAAGCTCATAAGGACAAAGACTAAGGAAATGGAAAGGTGATGAATAGGGACCTCTGTCCAGAGGGTAGTGTAGATAACTGCTTTCAATAGCTGAGGGCAGGCAGCAAATAGAAGAAAAAGCAATTGCCCTGAGTAAATTCTGAGTTTGGAGCAATTCTCTTTAGTTTTGACAAGTGATATTTCTGTTAGAAGACTGTACCACTGTAACCTCTGCAACGCCATTTGTATTTTTTTCTAGGTCATCTCGCCAAAACACTGCAGGAAGCTCGAGTGAGAATAATTAACCAAAGTGTTTGCAACAAGCTTTATGATGATCTTATCACATCACGTATGCTATGTGCTGGGAATCTTAATGGTGGTGTTGATGCATGCCAGGTAATCTGGAACTTGTAGAAAAACTACAAAGGAATATTTTCTTTCATTGGAAAACTTAACAGTTGTGGGTTGTTTGTGGTTTCTTCTTCCTCCCCGTCCCCCCCCGTCGTCCCCCCCCCCCCTTAGTAATAGAACGTGATGTCTTTGATTTATTGTGACAAAGACTCTCCAAAATAAGGAAGGAAATTTGGCATAGATAATCTTTGAATCTCTGAGAAATGTTCCTTCGCAAAGACAGGGTAAAATGTGTTGAAAAGAAATCTTTTTCCTCTTCAACAGTTGTTTTACCTATAAAAAAAAAAACAGAGATAAAAGGAAAAATGGAATAAAAAAAGTTAGGTCCATCTGCAATTTTTGCTCTTCATACTGTTTTTTCCTTTTTTGACATCTGGATGTGGGATTAATACAATACTGTAATAATATGATGAGTGATGTATTGTTACAGTTACAAAGAAATACAAAAAGCAAAGGTAATCTAGGTTTGGTAAATGCAGTTGCTCTGCTGTCTTTTAGTTCCAAATGTTCGTTTGCATGTATAATTACAAGTTTTGGTTTTATTGTGGTATCATAAATTATATGGCCTAGTTTATTTGCAAACAGTCAGAAACCACTTTTTGGATGTACTTCAACTGTCTTGACTCCTTTCTTTCTCTTTCTCAGCTCTTAGACTAGTTTTGTACTTTAGCAGTATTTAAAATTATTATGGTGAATATTCACTTTCAAAATTGCAAACATGATTGTTATACATGTTTTACTGCGTAAAGGGAAAGAAATGTGCTACTGATTTTAGACTGTGGTAATTATTAGTTTACTATTTTATTGTAGTAGGGTAGTTTTTTGCATCATACTCCTAATGGGTCAAACTTCTTTATATACACAGTAGACTAATTGCCCTATCTTCCTGCAGTCTCTAAGTTTTAATTCAACTAATTATTATTTTTGTTATCTTTATGTGCAGCTTGTCTATAATCTTAGATCCTGGAATTATTTTGCTAAACGTCTTGGCTTAGAGAATTGATGGTGCTTCAAAACATATGTTGCTTAAGAAATGCCCTGATTCTTCAAAAAATGTGTTGCTTAAGAAATGCCCTTGATTTTTTAGACAGACATTTTAACCAAGTCAGCTATATACCATACTGGTCAATCTAGTTGTCAGTGTGCTGTGTTTTGAGTCCTAGCATGCTGGCACTCTAGGTTTTTAAGTTCTTATTCTGAATAGCATCTCTGATATCTCTTTTCTGTCATTAGTTTATTTCCTGTGCAGTGCTAGAGAGGAATGATGTTGGCAGTTCAGGAAATCTCCACAGCACCCTGAAACCCTTTTACTACACATCCAGATTTGTGGGCATCCTGATTTGTTTCATTTCTTTGTGGACATGTAAACCGTTCATGTACTGCACAGGTCATGTGCAGCTTCCAAATGCCTTTCATTTTTAATGAATGTGATACTTAGAGTGAGAAATAAAATATTTACTGTTTCAGACTTGGTTTTTTTCTTATCACTCTAGGATATTCTTTATCTTGGTTCCTCTTCTTGGGATCCTTCCCCTCCTCTCTCCACAAGCATACAGCCCCTCCAGTCTTTCAAAACTGTTGTGTAACTGGCCAAACTACGTAGCCTCCTTTCTCAAGTCACTTTGAGATCAGCCTCTTGAATTATCAAGATTTCCAGTATGTCAGCAGCCTGAAAGAGAGGAAGAACTGTTCTGGCTTCTTTTATTATCTCTAGAGAATTTTATTTGGTTGAGTGGTGAAGGCTTTTTATTGTTACTCTTTTCTTGTTACATGGCTTTCTTCTGACCTCTTCCATGTTTTGGTCCAAGTGGGTGCAGCAAACAAACTCCAGGGTCAACTTGAAGGCTGGTGACTGCCTTGTGTACATCAGGAACAGATGCAAAGATAGGCTGCATTCGTAACTGCTTAGAGTTCTGTAAACTAGTCTGTTCACAGCAGGCATGCAAGGTTAAAACAGCGAAGGGCACAAAGCATTTGTGAGCCCAAATGCGTTTTAATTCTGTGGACTGAACTAAATGGCATTTTTTGCTTTTCTACGTTGCTGTACAGAGCTGCATGATGCCTTTAAGAAGCCAGTTCCTATTTGCACATTCCTTAGTCTTTGTTTCTTCCTTTCCCTCTATGAATGTAGACACAGTCTTGATTATGCAACTGCTGATAATATTTTACTGTTCCTGGTTTGGGTTTTGGGTTAGAGTTTGGTGATTTTTTTTTCTGATTGAGGGCATGTGTTATCTTTCTGTTCCTATTTAAGACAGTGCAAGAGTTCTGAATTCTATCTGTGAACAATTTATGATCAAATTCCCACTTACACAAGAATTCCCACTTTCCAACCCTGTCTTCTTTCCCCATTCAGCCTGTGATTGGTTGTTTTATGAACCCTATAATGGGACATTAGCAATGAATAATTTTTTTAACTACTTCTTGTTATTTCTTTGTACTGATTAGTGAGACACTTCCATAAGTTAAAATAAATTGAATAAATCTGACATCTACCTGGGTATATTCTGTCCAGAAATAAGATTATAATATTAAATTATAATTTGGGAAAGGAATGGGTAGGTATTTACTGTCCTTCAATAAACTAACTTTTGTTACAGTGCTCTGTGTGTGTGTGCATGCACTAATGGCTGAATTCCCTTGATTTTAGGGAGATTCTGGAGGTCCCTTGGCCTGCACAGGAAATGGAAATAGATGGTACCTTGCTGGCATTGTGAGCTGGGGTGAAGGATGTGCTCGGCGCAATCGTCCTGGTGTATACACTAAGGTGACAGCACTTCATGACTGGATTCGCCAGAATACAAACTGATGTGCCAAGAAGAAAATTCAGATCATCTCCCTTCTGAAAGCTGCTTCATACAATAGACTATTGTGTCTAATGATATAACAAAAAAAATGTAATTGACTGTTTCTTTGTGAAAGAATGCACTTTCTTTACAATGAACTGCTTTAGCATTTGTTGCTTATCTAGCAATAACTGTTCAGATTCAGAGCAATTTCAGATTCCTTATGGAATCACCTTGCTTATCCCCAGCAGCAGAAGCAGGACTGCCTTATACCCAAAATAAAAAGGATTTAGAACCTGTAACAAAAATTCAGCCAAATCTTTCTTTTGTAAATCTCCCCTCCTTCCTTCCTCCCTGTTATTTATATATATATTCCCCTATATATGTTTCCACATATGCATCTGGATATTCATAGTCACACTTCACATATAGTCAACTCACATAAATATTACCTTAGAGATGTTACAGTATTCTAAACATACATAATTATGTAATGTTTCTTGAAAATACAAATACCATGACCAATATAGTGTACAAAGCTGATACTACTTCATTCCTCTACTTATGCTGCCACTGTACAACTGTTCCTTTCTGAGCTGTAACTTTTGGTCTATCTCTTGTGTTTTCCTAAAAACATCAGATATACAGCTCCCAAATGTTAGGGTGCAAGAAACTTTCATTAAAGAACTGGAAGAGCATAATTTAGGTTCTCTGGGGTGATGTTTCAATAAGAGGAAAGAAATAGTTTTAATGAATTAAACAAAAGGAAACTTTAGTGCTTTCTTGCATTCTCTTTATGATTTGATCATTGCTGTAGGGTCACAGGGGTTGCAAGAGATCTCTGGAGGTCATCTAGTCCAACCCTCCTGCTAAAGCAGGTTCCTCTTGAGGTTTTGAAAGTCTCTAGAGAAGACTCCACAACCTCTCCGGGCAGCCTGTTCCAGGTCTCTGTCACCCTCACAGTAAAAAAGTTTTTCCTTGTGTTTAGGCGGAACTTGTATTCTAGTTCATGCCTGTTGCCTAGTGTTTGCAATATATTATAAATGTATTTCAAAGCTCTGTCTCTGGAATGCAATGTGAATTTTTATCCTGCCCCCGGTGGGTTTGTACTGCTTTTCCTGATGTCCTTGGTCTACAGCAAGCAGAGCTTCAGGGTCAGGATTTTTGTTTTGTATGTCTTCCTGAGCTCTGCCCACATGGGCACGCTACATTGAAAGGAACGTAAAAGGAAAAGGGATTTATGTGTTTGGATGCATCCTTGAATTCAAAGAAAGTAGAAGAGGAAATGACAGCCACATACTTTTAACACTAACAGTAAATCTAGGCTTGATAATTATAATCTTGTGATGAGCCAATCAGTCCCAGTCTAGCTGATTTAAGGTTTCCAAAGCTGTTTATGGGACTTAAGAATGCTGGTGTTCAGTTCAACAAAAGATCTGTCTAGATGGTGTTAAGACTATATAGATGGTCTTGAAATTATGCTCTGTATTTGGAAGTGTTTAGCTTTCACCTTTAATGTATTAAATAAATAAGTAAATAATGAAGCTGACAATTTGAATACGAGTCATTGCTGTCCACATAGCACATGTTCTACAATACACAAATAGGCGATCCTTGTTTAGCTTTAGATCCACCTTGGCAGCATGTGGGGAAAACGCTGGAATGAGCTATCACTGTAATCTGCATGCAGTGAGATTCCTGATATTCCCATGTCTGACACTAATACTGCTTTTCCTTCCATTCTTGCACTAGTGATGGGAATTCCCCCCACACCCCCTGATGCTTGTGTCAAACTTATGACATAAGCTATACTCAGAGCCTATATTTTAGGGGGTTTAGTGCTTTTAATGTCTAGTCAGTCATTTGCTTCTTCCTTTTTAATAAGTGCTAAAAATGTAAGTAGCTATGATGTATTTGTTTGATTGTGCCTCTGAAACTCTAATCCTGGGGTGTAATCAGAACTACATTTGTACCTTGGAGTCTGCTCTTTTTGTAAAGCTGAGCCTAACTTGCCCGTTTTACTAAAGCACTCATTTAAGGGCACAAGTTTCTTTGCCTTATATTGAAATCAGAAAATAATTTTTCTTCTGTTTTGTTTTAGATAAAAGGCTAGGCCAGAAAGTTCAGATCAGTTCTCGACTTCTCATTTTCTTTAAGAGTTTCTTAGCTCCAGATATCAGAAGGGGCAGTTACTTGACATGCAAGAAAGGCACTAAGTGTGGAAGTTCAATCACCCAGGTGAAAAAACCTGAAGATATCATAAGGGAATCCTTCACAGGTATAAATAAAGGACTCTGGACTTGCAGGGTAAGATCTATAATCATTAACTCATTTAACTTGGAAAAAGTGTTTTGGTTTCAGACAGCTGGGTGGGAAGGTGGGGTCTTTTTCTACGAGTGGAAATAAAATAAATGAAACTTATCTCCAGCAGAAGTACTGAGAGCCTGCAGGTAAAGGCTTTTCTAGTGAAGATGTCCCAGGTAAAATCTTGTGGATCTAAACACACATTTTGATCTTGATGATTGCTCAGCTTTGTCCTCAGTCTTCTGGAGTACTAAGGATTCCCTGGAACCAAAGGTTCAGTGTGCAAATTATTTTTCTTTTTGATTGATGCATGAAACCAAGCCGTGTGTTCAGCTTTGCCTGGATGTCTGTGACATGACATCAGGAATCTGAACCCCTAGGAATGCTCCAGGCATCCATGGCCAGATGAGTTGCATAACAAGAAAACTGGGGGGAGTTGGGGGAGGGGTTGTGGAAAGTATCCACAGCATTTGACAGGAAAAAGAAGAGGCAGCGCTGTGAGTGGATACTCAGCCAGCAGGGGAGGGAGTTGGAGGGAAGAGGTTCTGCTTCCCTCTTAATGTGTGATCCCTTCTGTGCTGGGACAAGAGAGTGAGCAAGAGTGCAGCTACCGGCTGCCTGCCCCATCCTTTTGATCCAGAGGGGAGAGAGGTGTTCGGTGGGAAGAAGAAACACGAGGATGGAGTCAGAACAGGAGAAATAAGAGGAGGTAGGAGTAAGGATACTGGGGAGGGGGGCAGAGAAATCAGTCTCTGTCTGCAGTGAAGTTGTTATGAGTGACTCTAGCACAGTTCATGAGGAAAGCTAGTGCAGACCCGATCTCAACTTTCACCATGATTTGCTTCATGAAAGCATGCCCTGTAAAGCACAGGCTGAAATTGAAGGCCATCTTCCTTTTCTCTTCGGATTTTTCCTTTTATTTTTTAACATGTAAGCATCTTCTCAGGTTTTGGTTGTGTAGCATGTAAATAAGCATAAATGGTTCTTTAACAGAAGACATGATTTTTGTCTGCATAACAGCTAGAGAGAGAACAATTCATGGCACAAAGGTCAGTAGTATTAATTCCTTTATTGACTATACAGGGAGACTAAAATTAGAAGTGTTGATGTATGTTATAAGTTCCCTTCACAGCCTAACCACACCACAGGCTATGTGGTCCTTTACTTGGTTTGTGCTGTTCAGAACACATCCGGCTGTTTAGGATAACAGTGAGAGTATTTTACTGTTTCAGCTGACAGCAGCAGGGAAAGCAATCCAGTTCCATTCAGAATTGTCTCAGCGAATGACAACGTTGCTGAAGGTTTAGTCACCTGCTTGTCGAGGGCTGGGTACCGTAAGGTAGACTAACTGGAAAACCCAGTATTACATAGCTGAGAGCTGTAGTTCTGTTGACTGGGCAAACCGATACTCCCTCCGCCTTCTGTTTCTCTGGATTTAGTGTGGGGCGATGTTATTCGTCCTTGCAAAGACTTTCTCTTGTTTATCAGAGTTTTGAGATCACTCCTGCGAAAACTATCCTAACTCTTCCTGTTACCATCTCCAGCCCCATACCAGAACTGTTACTGACCATAACTGCAGCTGAAACCAGAAGGAAATGGGTTGCCTCCGTGCTTGCTTCAGGGACAGAGGTCCTCGCGCAGAGACAGAAGCTATGAAAAGGCAAAGCTCTGGTCAGGAGCATGAGATGATTGAATTGCAAGAAGATAATGTGAAGGAAAGTGAGGCTGACCACATCAAGCCTCTAAATGCTCAATCAAGAAAGGTAGGAATTTCATTTGCTCATTTGATCTTTGCTCTTGAGGAAAATACCACACACCAAGAGAAACAACACTTTATAGAAACATATTGTAGGGGTCGTCTAATTTATTGATTGAGGGAAAGGGAAAGGTTATTCATTTGAAAGCAAAGGCTGAAAACCTGCTAAACGTATTTCTTTTCTTCTCCTCAATTAAATTTTCTAATATTGGTGTGAGATTTTAAGCTTTTTATTTTTTGAGCTTGGCTGTTTGTGAACTTTAACTTAGGAAATGAAGTTGTAATTTGTACTCTACATTTTACTTTCTGTTTTCACATGCTGTCAGTGGTATTGGGCTCCAAGTCAGAAAGGAGAAAAATTGAATCCCATACTAAAAAAAGGACTTCCTTTCAGAAAAAAAAAATTTGAATACTGCATTGGCAAAACAGAAATAGAAGGATGTCCTGCTACAGATCATGCTGGATTCTCTCTCTCTTTATCTTTGAATAATTAACATCTGCTAACAATTATGAATTTGTATGAAGAGTATGCTCCAAAGCCTTGGTTAACACTATTATGTGAGCCCTGAGGAAGGTAGCTCCCAGCATTTAGCTTAAAGCTGTGGAACAGACTAACATTGGCAGAGGAGTAATATACATTCACAGGTAACTGTTGTACAGTGATTTTCATTACTTACTCAAGAGCAGAGGCAATACCTGTGACAAAGCTAAGAAGTTTCCTGCTTTTCTGTAGGGCTGGCTGAGCCCTCCCAAGAGCTCCTCTGTATTAATCACACCACCCCTCCCTTCCTGCTCCTGGCAGAGCAACAGAAACTACTTCCTTATGTGAGCCCCGCTGACATCTCTGTGGACTGATTAATTCCACCAGATAGGCAAAAACCCCATTTACTCTACTGTATCAGTGCCCAGTTACATTTTTGGTTTGGTAAGCTGAATCAGCTTGCTGCAGGGTCAACCAAATTGTAGGGAGGTGCAAAGAGGAACAGGAGAAGGGTGGAGGAGAGGCAGGGCTGAGAGAGATCCATTAGGCTATCTTGAGAAATTTTACCCTTAAGTTTCTGTTTAGCCTTCCTCTTCCCAGAACTGAGTTTTCTTTGGGCTCTGTTTCTGCCAATTCTAGGAATCGGCTTTCTATCCTACAGGGACTGCTGGAAAATTTTCATGCTCTGCTTCCTGCTTGAATGGCATGTTAATCAGAAGAACTACCCTGCCCACTGAGGAGAGATTTTTCTCTGCTGCTGCTCCCTCCCAGCAGTCTTGTGATGTATATGGACAGCGGCCAGAGGGTGCCGGCATAGTTGGGGAGCTGGATGTTTTCTTGAGATCAGGCCAGTTTGCTATGCGTGATTAAGAATTATCCATTTGTGATGGTCTAAATATGTGTCTCAATCAAAACTTGGGCTTGATATCTGTCTGTCTCTACTGATACTGCTATGGCTGATTTCATAGTTGTACTCTAGGCAGTGGTTACTGTCTTTTTTCTGTTTAGATACAAAACAATATGCTAATATGAGGTATTAAACTAAAGCTTCATTCTTCTAATACATTTTAAAAATCATATCAAATAATAAAATATAAACATGATTACACCTGAAAGCATGATGTAAGCAAAACCATATTCAGCCTTTGCCCTTCATTCTCCACCAAAGCAAAGTTCTGTGTGCAGAGGTGTCTGCAGAGAGCTCTTTCCCTTTCTCTGCCCCCACTCCTGGAGAAATGACTCTTGTAAGATCTTTCTGTGGGTGTCTGCTTTCTCTCCCTGTTCATCTGCCACCCTCAAAGGAGCTCTAAGACATCTGGGGGATGCCAGTTAAATACAGTGAAAGGCTTTTTATTATGCTGGATTCTTAGAAAGTGTAAAAAGGAAGGTAACCTAGGTTAGTGCTTCCAGCCAGCTGCTGGTTCTTGCCAACCTGCATGTGTGTGGCCCAGACAACCTGCAGTATGTGCTTTTCCTTGCCTAGTAGCGATGTCGAAAAGGACATGGAGTTTACCACTCAGTTTATTGTGGTGGGGAAGAATTAAAAAGGCAGCATGGTCTACTTATGAATTCCCGCTCTTCCTTCAGTCTTCTGGCAGTGGAACAAAACGGAGTTTTATGTTTTGCTATGTTACCTAAGCTTTTTATTTTTTTTAATATTGGTACTGCTGGGGGGTACTAATTAAAACACAAATTTCTGCTGTGGTATTAAATCTTATTAAAAATTAAATGAAAGGCAAGTATTGTCCTTTCCTTTATGAACATACATGGATGTACAATTGCTTTGTAGGGAATTTCCTTGTGATCTCCTAGAACAGATGAGATTTGTAATAAACTTTCTGTTAAATGTACTGAATAGTTTCCAATCTTCTGCAGAAAAAGGGAGACATCTGTAAAAGTCTGAATTATTTTACAGTGTTTCTCAATGAATTAGCATCTAATGAATAGCAAGCAGTCTGCTTGCTTTGGGTGCCTGCACTCACGAGCTATGCAGATTGATATGATCAACATTGCAGAGGTGAATGATTCTGGAAAGTCCTCCACAGACACTTTTTTGGTTGCGAGAGATGGAAAACATTAAGAAAGCAACATGCAAACCAAATTGGTGTAGTTAAAAAAAAAAAGAAGCCATGGAAGCACCTTTGTAGCCTCTTAGCTTTATGGGCACTTCAGGAATTGAAAATTCTTCACAAATGGGGATTCATGCATCTTTCTTTCAACTAATGGCCCGTCTGTGAATATCCTTTGCCTTCTGAAGGTCTATATTTCCACCTGCAGCACTAGTTAAGGGTGGGAACCCTTGGTGTAGAGTGCTGCTTACCAGTGTGGTTCTCCCATCTATGTGGGGGTTTTTGTTTCTGAATGAGATATATAGAGAAATGTTTTGATACTTTTTCCTGCCCTATTTCATTAATCAGTATGCCCTTTCCTTTTATAACTAGGAGCAAGATCAGTGGAAATCATGCAGGAATGTAATTTTCTGGAAGTGTAAACTATGGATGGTTATAACTACAATTTTTCTAATACTCTTCCTGGTCATTCTCATCAGCCTAATTCTTTATTCCAGTAAGTATCTCACTCTTAGTTTGTCCTCTAGTACAAGTGTAGACCGTGTACAGGCTACATTAGTAGCACAAATCCAACAGTAGCATCCTTTAAACTCCTGTAAACTGCGGAAGGGACTGGGATTCTGACTGCAGAGGGAGGTGTGTTGAGTAGTGGATGGTGGAAGCTTTTATTTTAGCAGGCAGCAGAAAACTTGTATCCTGATCACATAGCAATTCTAATTTGTAGTTAAGTGAGAAAATGTTACGAGAACAGAATTGGGAATGAGGATGGAAATGATGCTTGTAACATTGCATAAGTGCAGTGGATCTCTTATGTGATGTCAGTGTCTGTCAGCCTCCCTAAAGCAGCTACTTTTGTGAATGGGGGCAAGCGATTGTGCTGTCATGTTTTTTTCAGGTGACTTTCACTTTCATTCTGTCCCTCCCAGTCAGACATTACCTCAGAAATTTGTGAGAAAGCCACCCTGGAAAAAACCAAGAGGGATTTTTTTCAATATTGCTAACTAGAACTTTTCCCCTTTCCATCACCTTTTGAACATTAGGTGTTTACACAGACGAGGATGATTATTGGGATCCTGATGCACTACTAAATAGTGGAAATTACCGCAATTTTTCGGGAACATTGGAGTTAATGTGTGGTCTCCCACATCTTTTCTCTGAAGACATTACTAAGAGGGTATGTGTTCCTTGGCAAAACTGATTCTGCTTATAACATAGATTGCATGTTTTCCCTTTTAAGATGTTGTTCCCCTGTGCAGTAACTCAGCCATTTGCAAGCCCACAAAAAAAAAAAAAATCTAAGTTGTATTTTTTCTAGTATAATTTTAAGTCCTGATCTAGAAATAGAATTGTCTGCTTTTAAGCACACAAGCAGTTTATATTGATTTTAAAAAACAAACCAAAGAAAACCACAACCAAACAACAACAACAAAGCCATCTGATTTTTTAGGGTTTTTTTCCCCACAAATTTGAATAATGGTTGGAACATAGTCTTCACCTTTTTCATAGAATCATTGAGCAATTTATGTTAGGAGGGACTTGCAAAGGTTATCTAAACCAAATGCTGGCTAAAAATCCTGTGTGTAGCGTTCTCTTGTAAGTACACAATGACAGCCTGCGTTTATAGATGCCATTTCCACTGAGCCATCAGAGCTCTGAGTTACAGCTGAAATAAACTTTGCAGGTATGGCAGGGCCAATTTAAACTTACTGTGGAAAAGGAGTCTCGTTCGAGAGATCATTCCCTCGACCAAATAAGAGAAGGGTTTTTTAGTACTAATAAAAAACTAAGCCAAACAATATAAATTGCACTTGGCAACATGAGCACATACTTTTAGTTCACCCTGAATGCCTCCACTGTATTAAGGTAATACAGTAATCACTCAAACACACAGATTAACTTGTCTGTCAAGCTTAAAGAGATTGTGTACCTTTTCCAAGGCAGATATTTGCTGATATTTCATCTTCAGCACTGTGTTTGGAACACCTTATAAGAATGGTTTGCGGTACTTTCTGTTATGGAGAAGAGAAAGAATGAATCAAGATACACTTTTTAAAATTTTTCTTCTTTTCTTTTCAAGTTAACAGATGTCTATAGTTCATCTCCAGCACTAGGACGCTACTTTAGGTCAGCTCAGGTGGTTTATTTCAGGTAAGAAATTTCTGTCGCCAAAATTATCTGAAAATTCCAGACTTTGATGAGACATACATGTGTTTATGTAAATATACGCAATATTAAAATCTGTGAAATACGGGTTTTCTGGGGGAAAGTTACATATAGAGGTAGTGCAAACTGGTGGAAGGATCCTCTGATGTATATGACAAGTGCTGTTAACAATATATAATGACAGTAACATTTTGTTGCTGTTAAGTATGATCTCTTTTGCCTTTGGTTCCAAGTTCAGTCTTTAAAAGTATTCAAGGATATTTGTTAAAAGGGAAATGAGCAGCTGGAATCACTTGAGATTGATTTGGCTTAAATAGCCTTAACTAAATCAAACAGGGGTTATGGGGAAGGGAGAACTCTTTTGTTCTCAAAAGAGCTAAAAGAAACACGGACGTACCAGTTGTGAGAGCCAAAACAGTAATATTGCATTGCTACTTTGTTTGGACCACTTTCCCCCCTCACTTTATTTTGGATAATGGGAGCAAATCTCAAAGCAGCAGCATGGTGGAGAGACTGGTGGAACAGGAGCAAGAGGCAGAGCAGGTAGCAGAGTGAAGGCTAGGCTGGCCTGAGTGAGAGGTATTTACACATGAAGGAGAAGCTCAGCCACCAAGGACTGATGGAGCCAGAGGAGTAGCAGTGGTGGGAAGAAGGTGAAAAGAAACCAGGCCTGCCTTACAGAGCTGACAGAAAGCTACAAGGAGAATCTTATTCTCAGCAGAAACTGTCACTGGAGGAAGGCTAAGGAGTATACTGTGTTTGAGACTGTAAAGTTTTAATCTATGAAGATTTACAACAGGAAGGAGGCTGAGTAGCAGAGGGAAAAGTGGGTCTGGAAAGATCCACTGCAGAGTGGTGCTGCTAGGGAGAGACAGAAGAGAGGCAAGGGACAGCAGTCGGAGAACTTCCCCAAGGACTTCTGAAAAAGCATTATTACAAAAATAATTTGAAAGAGGAGGAAATCAGGGAAAGTAGATTTTCAAAGTCCCAAAGCCATTGAAAGAGCATGGACACAGGAACAGCCCCCCATTCCTGTGTCAGGACTGTGGCAAGGGGCAGACCTGAAGGCACTTTGGGGAATGTGTTTCCCTTCACTGTCAGCCTTGGGCATGCTGGCTCTGTTCAGTGAGTGAGCTGTAGTTCCTTAGCCTTTATGATTCAGATCATCGAGTACAAAGCTGTAGTTCTTTATACATATTGACTAGCTGATTACTCTCTGCCTCTGTGTGTGTGCACGTCTCTCTGCTTCTTCTCCTCTGTCTCCTTTATTTCCCCCCCCATACAGCTATATTTTTTGTGTCTGAAATTCTGTGAGTACAAAATGTAACTCTCAAAATGTATTCAGTGGATTTGGTAGATCACAAACAATAAAAATCTCCAGAGATGAACTCCAGTTTGGTGATTGGTGTAATCCACTCAGAGCTGAGTTAGGAGTGCAGCTGGATGGCCCCAGGTACTACTAGTAGGAGAGCAAATCTTTCTGCGGGTACTCAGCTAACCTATGCGTGGGATACCACAGCACCTCTTATCGTTATGTACTCAGGAAGCACAAGTCCTAAAAACCTCACTCCATTAGGACACATGACCAATTAACCTTTGTGCATTTGAAAACATGTCTCAGGTTGGTCTCAGGTATGTGCCTGGTTTCTGTTGTTAGGTATGTGCCCAGTTTCCGCTAATGTCAAGAGCTGTTCTGAGAAGAGAGGGGGAGGAGGAGGAAACTGGAACCTTTAATGGCAGTTTTCTTTTATAATGCTTTTCTTCAGAACAAGTTTAATAAAAATCCATGCCAACATTGATATGAAAAGTCAGTCTTCTCAAAAAAGAAAAGATTCAGTGGTGACTTGAAAGCATACATACTTGCCTTTGTTTGTTTTTCAGTAATGAAAGCTCCACTGTATTTTATCAGCTAGAATTTTCTGTGCCACCATCAACAGAAGGGTTTATGGAAAACACAATGAACCCAGACTTTGTAAGGAACATTTTACGTCAAAATATTTATGATGAAGATGATACTTTTAATCCTGGGACATCTGAATGTAACAGGTTAAAGCTTGACCCAACCTCTCTCACGTTAACATGTAAGTGCTGTACATTAGAGAGACTGTTTATTTACAAAAAGCAGAAGTATTTACTTGAAAGGAGGGAAGGATGTTCAGATTTGTTAGTAGATACAATTTGCACATCAGTATTAAGAAAATTGTAAAACATTCAGTTTTCAAGGAAGTCTTGCTATGCTTAGCTTTTAACCTAGGATTCACTGGTCTTCTGATGAGAAAGGAAATAGTGATAGGATTGGTTAGCTATGGAGTCCCACAAAACTTTACAGATCTACTCTTGCATTTTATGCATACAAATAAAATCTCCTCGTATCTGTGTGTAACATAACATGGAGCCAAATAATTTAAAATGTTTATCTCATTGTATATTCATATTTGAATGCTTATAAAGCTAATTTTAATGCAAGTAAAACAGGAGAAGTAATTTGGGAAGGAACTTACGATTTTTTCAGTCAAGGATGAAAAAGCCTCTGGATATTTTTTGTCTTCAGAGTTTTGGGAAAACTTATTATGCACAGAGGTATCTTGCAAAGGAAACAAATGTTCATTCTTCCATATTTTTTGGGTAGTAATTCCAATGGCTACCAGTGACTAGGTAATTATTCCAATGCATTTAGGTTTGTCTTGATTGAAATAGCATCATAGAAGTTCTATGAACTTTGCAGTTTTACTGAAAGCAATGCATGGGACTGTTTCCCCCCCCCCCCCCGCAATTTACTGAGCCACACCTAAACATTTTCAGATAACTCCAGGCTAACACATCACCATACTGTGTTTATAAGTAAGATTTAAAATTAACTCATTTCTTGGTACTCTAATCAAGGGATAAGAGAGCAACAAGTCATGAATTCCAATTCTCAGTATCACTTTGTCCTTATATATTGACAGTATTCATAGAAAATATAGATTAAAAAGGTCAGGGAAGAATATGCTGAAAGATCTAAAGTTTCATTTTAATGCTAATAATATATTGGTTTAACTTTCAGAGAAATGACGGAATGACTTCTTATCTTCCTCATTGCCTCGAAGAGATGAGCATCTCCTATCTATTAGCAACGTCAGGAAAGGGAACAATTCATTAGATAGAAAACTTCTAAAGATGTTGTCCTGTAAATATTTCCTGTGATGCAATACTGTAAATGGAAAATGTGGTATATTTATGTGTTGTACTCCAATAACACCACTACCTCCTTCTTTCTTGTCCTGATATCTCAATAACACATTTCACTCTTGTGAAAATCATGTATCTTGTCTGATGCCTGTTGACTTTGAAACCTCTGCTTTGTCTTGCCTTAAAATCTGGATTCCCTGCATGAGCTTTAAATGTAGTCTTGCATGTGACTCCTTTCTTATTCTCTTGACTTACCCAGTTTTCTGCACAGCTTCATCCTTAATGCTCGCTTTGACCCATCCTCATGTCTATTACTTTTTTTTCCCTGCTAATTTCACATGCCATGTTTCTCTATTATTCTTTCCTCCTGAAAACATAAATATCTTCTTTACTTCCTTTAATTACATGCAATACCTTTGCACTAACTTCTTAAATGAGCTTCAACTCTTATCATTACCTTGTTCTTCCTACAATCTTCCTGGATAAGATGGTATCTGCTCTATTTTTCTCTTCTGTAATACAAAATAGAAATGAAGGAAGAAATATCAGGAAGAAACATGTCTTGTTCACTGACGCATCTGAATGTTACAGTAATATTTCAAGGGTGAAATTAACTGTTAAAAATAATTTACTGGTACTGGTGAGTAGACAACTATTTGACCTGCATTTGTAAATTCAAAGAAAAACTAGTCTATACCATTAATTACAGTCCCTGTCCCAGCAGTGGGGATAAAAATGAACAGATGCAAGATATTTGCCTTAATAAGGCAGCAAACAGTTGTTCTTGTTGACAGGAGATCAAACCAGGTGGGCCAATGACAAGAGGAAGGTGCTGAAGCAGATCATGCAGGCCAGTATGGCATGAGTTATAGCCAGTAACTGGCTATAAGATGATAATTAAAAATTAAGCTTTAAGTTTACACGGAATGCAAAGGATTCACTACCATGTTAGTGAAGTATAGCTTCTTGTAATTTATTTATAGCTGTTATAAATGTTAATACTGTTGAATAGACAAATTTCCTTTAAGAAACCTTTTGTATTGGGAGAAATATCTTGTGGGAGATTGTTTCTCTTTTTCTAATGTTACTTGTTTATTTAAGGAGTAATCTGACAATTTTACTATGCATTAAATTATTTATTTTTACTCTTAAAGTTATTGTTTTCATTCTTCAACAGCTCCAGTCTGTCAGCTGTTTGAGCTGGAGAATAATCATTGGAATTCTAAATGCCGAGAGTTGTATGAAGTATCTGTCTGACACAGCTGTACATTCAACCTGTGTATGTTGTTGTGTATGCTTGAATTTTAACTGAGCTTGGGAAGCAGCCTGGACCAAACTAGTAGTTCACATGGCTCTCAATATTTGTGGCTAATTCTGACCTCATCTTGAATTGTAAGATGTAGCATGGGCTGTAAGAACCATAATTTCTCTTGATGTTATTTATCAAAATTGTACATTGTATAATGGTATGTATGAAGCAGGCGGGAGAAGCTTTGGGAAAAAGTGTATCTAATACAGGATCTATGCTTTCATTTAAGAAACAAAACACCACCTCGCCCCAAACAAACAAAAGAAATCCAACAGCAAGGGATGTTGTTATTGCATTTTTGAGATTTTTATCAGTAGTTCTGTAAGACTCCTTTTTAAAAGAAAGTACTGTAAAAGTCCAGGAAAATGTGAGCCTCAGCTCTTTCTGGTAACAAAGCACTTAATTTTCCATAGAGAAACATTGTCTTACAAGGGAAGTTGCTACTGATTCCTTCTGGTTTAATTGTCAAGTCCTGAAGGTTGTCCGTGTGTCTTTCTCTGGTCACCTTTTTGTAGACAGATTTGTTGCATTGGAAATGGCTGGCAGATATGCCTTAATGAGTAAGCTTTGTAAGGAGAGAAATGTTTGCTTGAAGACCTGACAGCGGAGGTAGGACGGTTAGCAATGCTGCATATTGTTACCTTAAACACTCAAGTGTCCCTTTCTAAGTTATCAGGACATAATCATATTCACTGTGCTCTTCAGCACTGGCAGCATATTCCTTCCTCTTGGGCACACTGACAATTGCATATTCTGTCTGATCATTGCTTTTAGTTGCAGAGGCTTCATGTTTTACTCCATGGCTGACAGTAGAGTACCAGAGTTCGCTGGAATTCATAGTATCGTTTCTGGCAAAATGTTCCTGAGAACAGGGGGGAGAGAGAGTGAGAGGTAAGCTTCAACATGATTATAGCCTGAAGAAGTTTGCAACACAAACAAATCTGGTATAGCCTGTGAGCTCACGCAGTGGTGTTGACCAATGTACTAGTGCTGAGAAGGGTTTGTAAATGCACAGTACGCTACTGTACAGGCTGTGGCTGGACACCAGGAGCACCCAACAACATGTGCACAACTGGTGTGGATGGACTGTGGAGGTGGAGGCCTATCTCTTGTCCTGAAGGAGGCACTGCTTAGTGGTAGGTTACACGATAAAAAGATCATTACCACAAACACACACACTCAAGGGAGGACAGCAGCACATCTGCAGGCAGGGAGCCCAAATCATCTCCTGCCCCTGGTCCTCCCCAGGGCTGTCCCAGGAGAGACATCATCTTGGTGAGCCCTGGGGTGACATCCACTCAAGAGTGAAAGGGAGCAGATGGGGATGGAGGTGGAGTTACTAAAAGTATGGGACACACTATCGATGCATGTGACAGGAGAGCATCTGAGGTTTGCACAAGACTTAATATAGGATGTTTAAGGGAGGAACTAGGGGGAGGGGTTAGGGTAATTTGCAGAGGAATAAAGGAAAGGCCAGGGGAGTCACAGCCAACTACCAGAGAGCTTGTAGGATCTGGGAGTGAACTGAGAGCCCAAGTGTATGTGTTCATGTGTCTGTGAAGGAGACAGTGTCCTGGAAGGGGCCCTGGCCTCACGGGACATGCATCAATGACTAACCCCTTCCCTGGCAGCCCTAATCTAATGTTCTCCTTGAAAACAGAGAGAGGAGAAGGAAGAGCATTTATTGAAGGAGAAGGTAAAATTGTGTGGGTAAATGTCTGCCCAACTGTTCAGACTTGTCCCTCCTTTTGCCTCTTGAAGGTGTTTGCTAGAGTTGTGGGTGGTTGTGCATCTGAATAGCTAGCAGGATGACTCATTAAATCTAAAGGGACCGTGTGAACTGATTAAGTACTCGAAGCCAGAAGTTAAACATTTGTTGCCCTGATGTTCTTAGTTTGAACCCACTGGGTAATAAAGCCAGTGAGTAAGTACAAGCTTTTTAGTGGTATCTATTGTCTGCGGTAGTAGTAGTATTTTAAGTGGGTGTTGCTGATTTCATGCCAACATCTGTAGCTACCTTTCGTACTCGAAGTGGAACAGAGGTTTCTTCTCCACAGTTTAATAAACCCAAAGGGTTCACTGTTATCATTCAAACTTAAAAGTGAGAAAGTTGTTAGAACATAATTCCTTCTGAATCTATGTCAGATTTCCTGCTTATATGAAATCATCTTGTCTGTTCAGATTCTGCTTGGTGTGAAAGATCTCCTGACCTTGAGGACACCTCACTGAAAGTAATTTCTAAGTTTTGATTTAAGGCTTTATAAAATGTTGAGATTTAGGAATTCTAGAAGTTTTAAGGAGCAGAGCAATCAGGGTGGACCTGCTTAAGAAAAGGAGTTCTCTAACTATCTGCAGGGGCATGACTCTGTCCTCCTCTAGTCACTATTACAAAGAATTGGGCATGCAGCACACAGAATGACAGAATCAGAATCATAGAATTGTCAGGGTTGGAAGGGACCTTAAAGATCATCTAGTTCCAACTCCCCTGCCATGGGCAGGGAC
>WTSP01026202.1:28548-44671 GCA_025331215.1 Actenoides lindsayi
TTTATTCTATATATCTATATATTTCTATATTTCTTTTTTCTATAGGTCTTTTTCATATTTCTATCTGTCATTTTTATTCATTAGATTAACTTTTAATTTAATTTTTTTTCTGTGAAAATCACAATATAATAATACAAATGCAAAGCTGGATAATCTCAGTGCACTCTTTTGGGACATACTATATAATTTCTGTCCCTAATAACAAAACAAAATATAGCTGAAATAAACTTTTAGTTAAAAATCAATCCGAAGGCATAAAATAGTCCTAGTGAGAGGGCTTCTGAGGACATTTCAGGAAAGGCAGTTACACAGAAAAGGAGAAAGGAGTGAAGTCTTTTTTTGAATTCAGTTTAGATGTTTATCTGTAAAGCTTACAATTTCCTGAGCATTGGGAATGTGAACTTCATAAATCTAATTATGGAGAGGTGCTAATTTCTCCATGGCTAGTTCCTCTGTTTCAAGGTGAAATATTTTCATCCCCTTTTTTCCACCAAATTAAAACTTACGTTCCTGAATTTGAGTGGTTTCTCCTCCACGGAAATCATTCAATTACTTTAATGCTAAAGAGAAAAGCCATTTGCAAGACATACAGAAAAATGGTACTATTTCTGTTTATTTCCAGTGTTTCAGCTCATCTTTTTTGGCTCCTAAAATTACAAATGATCTTGCATATAAATGTTGAATTAAGCTTATGCTACTTTTGGTTTTGTGGGGCTTTGTTGGACCACATGAGGTTCAAAAGTGTGATTATGGTGTTTCTGCCATTAGGTTACATGATGTTAGCAGGATGATGGTGCTTGCGGATGGAAGTGAATAATGGAGTGGCAAGGTTTTACATGTAGCCAAAATGTAATTAATACTCAGACTTTTCCAGAGGCAGAGACTTCATTAACTGGTGCTACTTTTTCAACTTCTCACTTTACGTGGAATTTTCTCATGGTATAGATAATTATTATCCATAGATATTATTAGAGATTAGAGATTATTAAGGGAGTGGAGCATCTCCCTTATGAGGAGAGGCTGAGAGAGCTGGGGCTCTTTAGCCTGGAGGAGGCTGAGGGGGGACCTCATTGATGTCTACAAATACATTAAGCGTGAGTGTAAGGAGGATGGAACCAGACTCTTCTTAATGTCATCTAATGATAGGACAAGAGGCAATGGGAGTAAGCTGGGACACAAGAGGTTTAGAATAAACATCAGAAAAAACCTTTTCACAGTGAGCGTGACGGAGCACTGGAACAGGCTGCCCAGGGGAATTGTGGAGTCTCTTTCTCTGGAGGCATTCAAGACCCGCCTGGACACGTTTCTGTGTGACTTAATCTAGGTGATCCTGCTCAGGCAGATGGGTTGGACTAGATGGTCTTTCTTGGTCCCCTCCAACCCCTAACATTCTGTGATTCTGTGATTCTGTAAGATTTCAAGGATATATCAAAATGATGGCCTTTGATTATTTGGATTTGTGATCCATAAAGCTATATATAAGGAGGGAAAAACAGTCTGTTATTGGTTCTTGTTGTATAGAAAATGTGGAAGAACCACACTTCCAGTATAAAAGGCAATGATAGTCTAAAGTTCAGACCACTTTGTTAGGATGAGACAACTTCAGATCCAGGTGCTGGGAGAGATAAATATGCTTCAACAGAGAAAAAACTCACCTTGGAGATAATTAAATATATATAAATAGCCATGTATTGAGACAGACAGATAGCAGAACAGTTAATGTGTATTTATAGCTTAAAAACTGTGGGTCTCATTTGACTGTGCTGGTTATTCTAGTGTGTCTACCTTTCTACTGTTTCAATCTTTATTAGTCCCTGTGTATGCATCACAGAATTTTAAACTATGAACGCTGCAATAAATTCTGATTTAATTCAGTGCATGGTATGGGCGACACTATAGGAATTAATTGTAATTAAATATAACACCACCTCCACCTCAATTGTCATGGATTCAAAAGAAATAATTGCATGCATCGAGACAGGCAATTGCAGAAAGAGTGGGAAAAATAAGATTGCATCATGATTAAAGAAATGGAATAAAGACATTGTAAAATAAATGTCTGCAGCGGAATTATGTTTATAAGTGGCTGGCTTTAGAGTTTCTCATGAATGTTCATTCACATTTTTTCAGGACTTAGAGGTAAAAAAAAAAGGAAAAAGAAGAGAAAGAGATAAAGTCTGTAGGACTTGCTGAGCAGACAGCTTCTTACAAAATGAAAAAGAGCATTTATTGCAGTAAAATAACATGTTAAATATTCTTAAAATGAAATTAAAGCAGTGTAGACAAGAAAAATCATTTAAGTGGTATTGATTGGATTCTTCTCTGGGTTTTTCTGTCCTAACCAGAAGACTATTTCACATCAAGGAAACAGTGCTGCATAAGCAAATAACCTGGGGAGGCACAGGTGTGTGTTGCATTGTTCTTATCCTGTGGGTGGTGGATGAACTGAGCTGGCTCCAACAGAGAAGCCTGTATGTAACTCCCATTTAGTGTCTGGTCATTATGTCTCCTGTATGTCTCAATGTACATTGCAGTGAAGCAGCAGACCTTCCTATATCATTTTCCTTGACAGTAGAAATACTGAATATAGTGGTTTACTTCTAAAAGCATTCTATAAAAGCTCTGAAGACTGAAATCCTTGTGAATCTCTCCCTGGATGGGGCCTGTACTGCATGCTATGCCCCATCTGGGGTTCATCCAGTGCTGCACAACTTAGGGTTCCCAACATCTGGAGGGATGTAAAACTATCTACATTATCGCCTTTCCTTTTTTGTGCTTTTTCCTATAAATAGTATTTTAATCAATACTTACAAAGTCTGAGTGTCTTTCTTACTGAGATCCATAACCAGCATTTGCACCAGGGCTTTACAGTCTCAACTGACTTTAGACACCTATAAATACCTAGCCAACAGGAAATGACTTTTCCAGAAGCAAACAAACATTTTAGTTGACCTGAGTTGATCCAAGACAATGCCAGTTATAAACAATTTAATTTCAAGGAATATATGTCATTATAGATATAGAATATCTACTATTTTCATTGGTGATAGGATTCAGGTATACATTTAAATTTATGTGATAATGTGTTTGCATGCGATTTAAGGATTCAATTCTGTTATGGAGAAACACATGGATAGCATGATTTTGTATGCTCTAAGATATACTTTCATGCTTCCAGCTGCTGGTTTTAATTATTTTATCTAAATATACTGATAAAATAAATGCAGTTTCATGTAATTAGTAAAATACAGAATAATCCAAAAGGGTATTATTTATTTGTTAGAGTTTTTGCTTTTATTATGGTGAGTTTGTTGAGTGCACTTCAAAAGATTTTTAATTTTTTTTTTAACACTAGACATTCTTGTAGTCACTGGTCATTGTTTCTGGTGACACACAGCATATACTACAACAATGCATAATTGGAATATTTAGACTTATCTATATCTTAAAATGACTCTTGCAACAGCAGTGAGAA
Organism: Actenoides lindsayi; assembly: GCA_025331215.1. Classification (NCBI taxonomy): domain Eukaryota; kingdom Metazoa; phylum Chordata; class Aves; order Coraciiformes; family Alcedinidae; genus Actenoides; species Actenoides lindsayi. The sequence goes on from WTSP01026202.1 coordinate 32,024, forward strand.
ACTAGCATATCTGAAGCCTAAACAGGTTAACTAAATAAGATCAAAACTCTCTCATCTTTTGGAGCTATTACAGATGCTAAATGCTGACCACCTGCACAGCTATGCTACCCGCCTTGGTTTTTTTTAAGGCCCTCAGCTTTATTCCATTATGTACTAAATATGAATTATTAACAGAGTAATGTTGACCTAACAAAATTAAAGATATTCCTTTCAATGGTTTAATGGAAGAAATCTTAAGGATTTATAAACTGGTCCATCTTCTGTTTAAACTCTACCATCTAACTTCCATGTAAGTATTTTTCTCTGTTAGCACAGACTTTAACCTGGTTTAGAGTTGAATATTATCACAAGTCATGGATTTATTTCCTTCCCTAAGGCAATTTTTTCTTATAGTGGATAACACAGAACATTAAAAAAAAAAAAGTTAAATATCAATGTTATACACATTACTAGTATTATTAATTAATTTTATACACATTTCCATTGAATACAGGGAGGAACATAGTGACCAAGGAAGAGAAAAAGACTGAGGTACTGAATGCCTTCTTTACGTCAGTCTTTAATAGTAAGAACAGTTGTTCTCCAAGTGTCCAGCCCCCTGAGATGGATGACAAGAATAGAGAGCAGAATGAAACCCCTATAATCCAAGGGGAAATGGTTAATGACCTGCTACACCACTTAGACACCCACAAGTCTATGGGCCTGGATGGTATCCATCCAAGGGTACTGAGGGAGATGACAGAAGTGCTCATCAAATCACTTTCCATCATTAATCAATAGTTCTAGCTAAGCGAGGAGGCCCCAGTTGACTGGAGGTTAGCAAATGTGAGAGCCAGCTACAAGAAGGGACAGAAGGAGGATCCAGGAAACTACCTGCCTGTCAGCCTCACCTCAGTGCTAGGGAAGATTATGGAGCAGATCACAGAATCATAGAATGGTAGGTGTTGGAAAGGACTTCTGGAGATTATTGAGTCCCACTCCCCTGACCGAGAAGGATCACCTAGGGCAGGCCACACAGGAACAGATCCATGTGGCTTTTGAAAGTCTCTACAGATGGAGACTCTGTAACCTCTCTAGGAAGCCTGTTCCAGTTCCATCACCCTCACAGTAAAGAAGTTTTTCCTCATGTTGAGGTGGCATTTGTTGTTTTCCATTTTGTGACCAGATCATCTTGAGTGCCGTCACAAGGCATCTACAGGACAACCAGTCAGCATGGGTTTATAAGAGGGAGGTCATGCTTGACGAACCTGATTTCCTTCTACGACAAAGTGACTCACTTAGTGGATGAGGGAAAGGCTGTGATGTTGTCTACCTGGATTTTAGTAAAATCTTTGACACCATTTTCCACAGCATCCTTCTGGAGAAACTGGCTGTTCATGGCTTAGATGAGCATATTCTTTGCTGGGTAAAAAACTGCCTGGGGACTGGCCCCAGAGACTGGTGATGAATGGAGTTAAAACCAATTGGTGGTCAGTCACTAGAGGTGTTCCGCGGGATGCAGTATTGAGGTCAGTTCTATTTAGTACCTTTATCAGTGATCTGAATGAGGGAATTGAAGGCACCCTCAGTAAATTTCCAGATGACACCAAGTTGGGCAAGAGTGTTGATCTGCTTGAGGGTAGGGAGGTTCTAGAGGGGAATATGGACCAGCTAAATTTATGGACAGAGTTCAATTGTATGAGCTTCAACAAAGCCAAGTGCCAGGTCCTGCCCTTGAGTTACAACAGCCCCAGGCAATGCTACAGGCTTAGGGACGGAAGAGTGGCTGGAAAGGTGCCTGTCAGAAAAGGACCTGGGGATATTAGTCAATAGTCAGCCTAATATGAGCCAGCAGTGTGCCTAGGTGGTCAAGAAGACCAACAGAATTCCAGCTTGTATCAGCAATAGTATGGCCAGCAGTACTAAGGAAGTGATTGTCTCCCTGTAGTTACCACTGGTGAGGCTGTACTTCAATTACTGGGTTTAGTTTTGAGTCCCTCCCTACAGAAAAGACACTGACCTTCTGGAGGGTGTTCAAAGAAGGGCAACAAAGCTGGTGAAAGGTCTAGAGTGCAAGACTAATGAGGAGCAGCTGAAGGAACTGGGATTTTTAGTCTGGAGAACAGGAGACTGACATAAGAATTTATTGCTCTCTACAACTACCCGAAAGGAATTTTTTAGCAAGATGGGGGTCATTGTCTTCTCCCAGTTACAGTAATAGGACAAGAGGAAACTCAAGTTGCACCATGGGAGGTTTAGATTGCATATTAGGAAATATTTCCCCACAGAAAGGGTTGTTATGCATTGAAGAGTCTGCACAGTTATATGGTTGAGTCACCATCCCTGGAGGGTATTTAAAGGACACATGGATGTGATAGTTAGGGACATGATTTGGTGATGAACTTGGCATTGTTATGTTAATGGTTAAAGTTGTTGATCTGAAAGGTCTTTTCCAAACTAGGCTGTTCTGTGATTCTATTACACATGACATCAAGGGTTATGTTATTGAAATGACTTTCATGTTTGAAAGGAGGATGCTGTGATGAAATTTATTATGGAATATTTGAAGATTCTTTTATTATGATATTTGATGTCAAAGTTGTTAGTCCAATATTTATTTTAGATAAAAGTATATTATGGTACAAAATCTCTCTCTTTACACAAAGGGAATTTAATTTTAAAATAACTAGGTACATTTAAACTAGATTATCCCATCAACTCAGATGTAAAAGTACAATGAAAGATAGGTATGATGTATATATTTAAATAAGGAAATCATTATAAGTGTTTACAGAAGTTTCAAGTGAGAATAATATTCCTCATCCATCCTTAAAACTTTTATCTTTACAGGGTTTTAAAAAATTAGTGACTAAAACTTGATATTATGGGTTAGTACATAGACTCTTCCACTCTGTAGTTTATGAAATTATTAAAACATTGAGAATACCATCCCAACTTCCCAGTGAAGCCTGTTTTAGTAGGTACCAAAATAATTTCTATTATTCTTATGCTTAAATTATGTACATTTTTAACGTTTTTGAGATGATGGTCTCTTAGAAGCAGAAGGATCATGTGAAGACCTTCTGAAAACACAGCCTGGGGTTCTGAATACAAGAAGTCTGCCTCCACTGTGTAATTCCAATGACAAACAAAAAAGGTGTATCTGGTTTTTTATGCATTTTGGTGTGCCCTGAGGCATTAGTAAGGTATAGTTTAATGGTTCAGCCATCAAATCTTTATCTAAGATCAGCAGAAAAAAGTGCTGATAACTTCTTCAGGTCTTTCACAGCTAATCACAGAATCATAGAATCATAGAATGTTTTGAGTTCGAAGTGACCTTTAAGTCATCTGGTCCAGCCCTCCTGCAGTGACATCATTAACCAGACCAGGTTGCTCAGAGTACTGTCCAACCTGACCTTGAATGTTTCCAGGGATGGGGCACCTGCCACCTTTCTGGGCAACATGTTCCATTGTTTCAGCATCCTTATTATAAAAAATTTCTTCCTTATATCAGTCTAAATCTACCTTTTTTTAGGTTAAAAACATTACCCCTTGTCCTGTTACAATGGGTCTGACTAAAAAGAAGTGTCCCCATCCTTCTTATAAAGCCCTAAAAGGTCTCAATAAGTTCTCTCAGAAGCCTTCTCCTCTCCAGGTTGAACAACTCCAACTCAGCCTTTTTTCACAGAAGAGGTGTTCCAGCCCTCTGATCATTTTTGTGGCACTCCTCTGAACCAATTCCAACAGGTCTGTGTCTTTCCTGTGTGGAGAACTGTAGAGCTGGATGTAGTACTCCAGGTGAGGTCTCAACAAAGCAGAGTAGAGTGTCAGAATCACCTCCTTCAACCTGTTGGCCATACTTCTTTTGATGCGGCCCAGGATACCATTGGCCTCCTGGGCTGTGAGCACACATTGCTGTCTCAAGCCCAGCTTTTCACCCATCAGTATCCCCAAGTACTTCTCTTCTGGGCTGCTCTCAATTCTTACATCCTCCAGCCTGTGTTGATAACAGAGGTTGCTCCAGCCCCTGTGCAGGACCTTGTACTTTGCCTTGTTGAACCTCATGATGTTCACACAGGCCCATTTCTCAGGCTTGTCCAGGTCCTTCTGGATGTCACCTCTCCCTCAGGTTTGTCAACCACACTGCTTAACCTGGTGTCAATTGCAATCTTTTTGAGGGTGCACTCAATCACACTGTCTATGTCATTGATGAAGACACCAAACAACACTGGTCCCAGCATGGACCCCTGAGGGACACCACTACCACGAAGTGTAGCATCCTGAAGTAATGTTTCTGATATCATGTACTTCATATAATCCATCATTGCCATTTTAACCAGGAGTACCAGAAATGGATTTCACTACATTACAATCTTTTGAATAGGTGCTTGCAACTGGAAATGATAACCACAGAACTCAATGACTGCGGTTCCACAATCTGAAAAGTATTTCCCATGTATTCCAGTCATTGGCTTGCCTGATGAAGCATTAATACAGTAACATTATTATAACATTTTTCATATATTTGAATGACTAAGTAGTTGAAAGTTTGCTACTATTCTCACTAACACTTCCACAATGAAGTGTGAAAGTCATTAATATGGTGGCTCCAGTTTTAGCACTCGTCAATAATCCAAATTTGCCACCATTTTATAAACACGACTGTTCGGTTCATAGTGATTATTTACAAATTGAAGACATACTTTTTGCACTACCAGTTATATGTTTAATTTGTCCCAGAGGGACACTGACAGTATTTCCAATCTCAAAAAAGGTAACAGAATGAAGAGAAGAACAACTTTAGCAATCAAAAAGACTGTCCTTGATGGTTTGCTGTAGAAGAGTTTGTCTTATATTTTATAGTAGTGAAGTGATGACTTGCACATTCTCCCCCTCTACTCCACTTTCATGAGACATCACCTGGAGTACTGTGTCCAGTTCTGGAGCCCCTACTAAAGGAAATATATGGACATGCTGGAACATGTCCAAGCAAGGGCCATGAGGATGATGAGAGGGCTGGTGCACCTCTTCTATGAGGACAGACTGAGAGAGGTGGGGTTGTTCAGTCTGGAGAAGAGAAGGCTCTGAGGAGACCTTATTGTGGCCTTCCAGTAACTTAAGAGGCCCTACAAGAAAGTTGGTGAGGGACTTTTTAGGATTTCAGGTAGTGGTAGGACTAGAGGGAATGGATCAAAACTAAAAGTTGGTAGATTCAGATTAGACATTAGGAAGAAGTTCTTTAAGTTCTTTGAGGTTGGACAAGGCTCTGAGCAGCCTGGTCTAGTTGAGGGTACCCCTGCTCACTGCAGGGGGGCTGGACTAGATGACCTTTGGAGGTCTCTTCCAGCCCTAGCCATTCAATGGTTCTATGATTCTACCATGAGGGTGATGAGACACTGGAACAGGTTGCCCAGAGAGGTGCTGGATGCCCCATCCTTGGAAGTTTTTAAGGCCAAGCTGGATGGGGCTCTGAGCAGTCTGACTGAGTGGAAGATGTTGCTGCCCATGGCAGGGGGATTGGAACTAGATAATCTTTAATAATTCCATCTGTGACAATTCTATGATTCTATGATTCTATTTTCTTCTCACATATTTAAGATACTGAAACATTAGGGAATTAATTACTTCATTTTTGGAGGGTTTTGTGTTTTAATGCTGGCAGGCAGCTAATCACCACACAGTTGTTTGCCTGCTCTACTCTCTGGGATGGGGAAGAGAATAGGAAGGGTAAAACACATGGGTTGAGGTAAAGCCCTTTTAAGAGGTTAAAGCAAAAGCTGCACATGACAGGAAAGCAAACTATGAGTTCATACACTACTTCACATTAGCAGGTAAGTGTTCAGCTGTTTCCAGGCAAATCAGACCTTTATCATATGCAACAGTGAATTGGGAAGACACTCCTTCCACCCGTAGCTTTTACTGATTGGCACTACACCATATGGTATGGAATTTCTGTCAACTGACTTTGGTTACCTGGGGTCAGCTGTCCTGGCTGGGTCCCTTCCCAACTTCTTGGACAGTTCCAACTTCTTGATGCCTCATTATTGTGGGAGCATGAGTAACATAAAAGGCTTTGATGCTATGTAAGCACTGTTCAGCAATAATTAAAGCATTGTATCATCAACACTGTTTTAATCACATAAACAAAATACAGCACCATACATGTGGCATGAAGTAACTATCCCAGCTCAGTGCCCTGATGACGCTCCATGATGAACAAAGTGTATTTGATATCCAAGCTAAGTGTCTTGCACTAAGTAGGTGTGTTTGAGTAACACACTCAGGAAAAGCACAGGAAAGCCCAAATCACCTTTTCACGTTACATGTTTTCACCATGGTGCCAAATGAACCTCAGATTTATAACACTACCTGAACAAGAATATTAAAATTGTCTCACTATGTGCTTGTTTCTCCATTCACACATATGTTCCAGAATAGGTCAATTATCATCTCTATTCGTTATAGACCTGCAATAATTGATAGCTCTGTGGTGCAAGTGAGGCACAATTGAAGGCTTTTGCCTTTGGCTACTTCTTACAGCTACATACATGGCAGTCTTCACAGGACATCTGAGATGGCCATCCTGTTACACCAAATGAAAATACAAAGGTATATTCAGCACTGAGTAATTTCACTTTTTTTTTTTTTTTCTTCAATGTGAATCCCAGGCTTAACTAAATCTATGATTATTTCTTCCATGTTTGCACTACAGTATAAAATATTATCCATCCTGCTATGAGAAGGTCAAGTTATGAGCTTCTCATGTACTATTACCAAGATGACAGGTTAACAACCACTTGCATAGTCAACATGAATTCTACACCAGGCAGTACAGCACAAAGCAGAAGTGAAAGTTTTCTGGATATTAAACTCAATTCTTCATTGTATCAGCCTCAATTTTTTGTGCTTCACTGACATAATAGAGTCTTCCAGGTGGTAGCATAATGAGCTGGACTGGACCAATTTCACATCAAAATTGACTGTAAAACAAGATTTGTATTCTAAAAGTGCAAAGCTTCTCTCTCTCTCCCTCTGACTCTGTGAAGAGGTTTTGACAATGTGGATTCTTCTTTTTAATAATTTCATTGAGATTTTTGACAATTCATGCAATTTATTTGTCTATCAGATAAAATAGAAGCAAGAAAAAATGTTTTAAATTTAGTAAGACTGAGGTAAAGCCTGATCAGCTGTAAAAAAAATACTGATTTTCCTTTGTTTTTGAATTTTCCTGTCACCTTGGGACACTATATTAAGCTAAAGGTGTTCCTGCTAAATCCAGACAGATGGCCAATATGTATATTTTGGTAGAATCTTAAATGGACTTGGTCCTTTGAAACAGTTACTAATAAATGTAAAGACACCCAGACTTTTTTTTTCTCCCAAACCTCTTACTGTATTCTAGCAACATCTTTCATTTCATAATTTTTATGTAAAATAAAACATGATAGGTCAGGTGTTGAATGCTTTGTTTTTTAAACTATTGTCAGCTGCATCATTATAATGTTTACAGTATCAAGAAGAGGAACTGGAAATTTACTACAAATTATTCTGAATATTTTCCATTTTTAGTAGCACACTATTACATAAGTTATGATAACTGACTCACCCAAATTATGAACTTAACCTTTCTTTTCTAATGTCTAAGTTCACTGATGTTGTTTGCCATTAAACTTTTTTGCTGAATAATTCAGATCTAAAACTATTACTGAATCTGTAACACAGATATGTTTTTATCAATAAAAGAAACTTCTGTTTTAACTCCTTCCCCTGAGTTGCACAGAATCTATTAGAATGGTAAATTAAGAGCTCTGTCTTTAGATATTAGTTGAAGCAAAGCAACAATTGTGTGGACACTGTAAATTGTGTAATGCTGTATGTATGTCTTAGAATAATCAAGATTCTTAGACATCAGTCTCAGTAGGCAGAATAGCACTTCAATCAGAGTTAAGAAATATAAGAAGATAGTAGTAATTGTCAGACTGAAGTACTCTCGAATCACAAGACAAAATCCTGACACATATTCCCTGTTATTCAACAGAATCAGAAAAAAAAAAAAAAAACAAAAACAAAAAAGCCAATAATACTCTAGAGATCATCCATGTTATAAGACTACTATAGAAATAGTAGAAGTTATTGTATAAATAATAAAAAAATGCAATTATCTATATAATATAGTAAGTTGTTGGGTTTGGTTTTGTTTCAGGTTTGTTTGTTGGTAGGGTTGTTTTGGTTTGGTTTGTTTTGGTTTTTTATTTGTATTACTGGTGTATATGTCATAAAAATCCCCAAAGCAGTACTGCTGGACACATCCTCACAGGTGGTAAAAGCATGTAGCTTCAAGATTATTTAACAGCCATGTATGGGAAAGTCATATAGTCTAATAATTAAGTTTACACAGTGACAGGAAAGTTTCTTCTATTTTCTAGAGGAATTGTCTACATAAAATGTAATGATTAAGAGTATTACTTTGACTTCTTAGCCATAACTGCTTCAGCCTATGAACAATATGAAGATGAACTCCATATAATTGTAGACAACAAAAATATTTTTTAGATATTTTTATATTAGATTAATTTAATTGTTGTTTTCAGGTAAACCAGTTTTCATTTGAAAACACATTCTATGTATTGTCTGATCTTATATCTGAATTAGACCAGTCTGATAGCCTTCTGTGATGGCACGAGTGGTTGGGTAGATGAGGGGAGAGCAGTGGATGTTGTTTACCTCAGCTTCACCAAGACTTTCGACAATGTCTCCCATAACACCCTCATAGGGAATATCAGGAAATATGTGTTAGATGAGTGGACTCTTTGCAACCTTTCATACTCCACTCAGTTTTTCAGTTTTAACAAATTCTGACTTTTCTTCTCTATGGTTTTTCCTCCATCCTTCTGAATGCAGACCAGTTTAAACACCTCCTTCAAATCCTCCTGTGCTTTGAAGTGAAAAACAGAATACGAGAAAACTTTTCATTACTTTATTCAGATCAGAAACAAACATATCACTTTGCTCCTAATTAGTCATCTTTAGCCTATGCAGACTGTCCAATTTTATTTTCTGTATTAAAAAATGGCTTATTTTTCTTCCTCAGAAGACTTTCAGCAGTAGCATGATACAGTTTCAAGATAGCATTTGGGTTCGAGTCAAAGTTGTATTATGAACTCAGATCAAAACAAGATATACTGTTGGAAATAATTCACCTTAAGAAAAATATTTTAGCACTTGAAGTGCATTTAACTTGTGTTCATCCTTGCAAATAACAATTAGTTTTCATTTTAACACTGAGGAAAATTTAAGGACACCATTATGAATCATTTAGAATTTGGTTCCTTTTTCTGTTTTCCTTTATTTGTGAAATCATCTAAAGTCTCGTTCACATTATTTATTTATCCAACCTATCCTAGTTGTGCAGATGTATTATTAAAAAGATCTACACCTTTCCATCCCTGACTTCTCACTCCCAATAGCACAGTTATAAAATCTGTCAAAAAGACCTAAAACTGTGCCAAAATCTTGCCACAATACTGCTTAGGCCCATGCTTCAGCATGAGATCACATATAGACTTCCTCATCACTTAGGTAAATTCAGCATAAACTGTTAAAGTCTCATTTTGTTGGTGTGTTCAGATATAGATAATTTTTTCCTGCTGATATACACAGGCTTTTTAGGGGGTACTTAGGGTATTAGCTTACTATAGTGGAGCTGATGTTGATAGGAAAAGCTGACTCAAAAATAGAACAAGGTGACCTGAAACTATGGTGAACTATCTTGCCAAATATACGTATTCTGATAAAAGTCTGTAATGCATTTCTCATGTGTTTGTAGAAGGTGTGGAGTTCTATTCCTACACCTGTTGCACTTGCACTCTGAAAGACGGTAGCTTCCCATAGAAAGAGACAAAGAAGGGACAAGAGAACAGCATCCAGCTGGTGAATCATTCATTTCAGGTGGTGCAGTGGGTGTATTAATTGCCAACAGGTAATCATCAGGTATCAAACCACCTACAGTTTATTGTGTTTTCTATATTTCTGTACAGCACATCTTCAGCAGCAAAGATCTGTAGTGTCCTCACCTCTGACTTGTGGTTTAGATGCCATACCTTACTGTGACACTGCCTTCTGACTTAGGAGTTTTTTTGAGTTACTACTTAAAGAAAAAATAGCATATCTCTTCTCCAACACTATTCTTCTGCATAAACTACTAACAAAACCAATAGCATGATCATGCCATTTATTCTTCTCTTGCTTTTACCTACACAACTGTAATATTAGCTTACTATTACTGTGAAGTAGTTTTACTACAGCTGTTACATACAGCGTGTATTGTAACCTTATTCAAGTGACACAAGGATACTTAGCAAATACTTGGAACATTTGGAGTTACATTAAAAAAAAGTATGAAAAAGAAATTTTTTTTTTAAAGTACTATACCAAGAGGGACTTTATTTCTTTTTGTATAGTTTTGTCTTCAACTATAGGTATTACATCAGTTCTAGAAATGCACAGTTATGAAGCTTATTTGTAGAGGTAAAGTAGTATGTATTTCAGTATTTATTTTGTGATGTCCTCAATAAAATAATAGAAGAAAACAAAGCTACCTTTCCCTGAAATGTTATCAATAGCTGAACAAATTATTAGTTCAAATATTAGTGCAATAAAAATAATATTTCTGCTAGCGAATTATATTTTCAATGAGAATGGCCTTACTACAGATAAATTTGTCCTTGTTCATTGGTATAAAACAAATAAAATCAGACCAAGCACATTAAAAGCTGCCTCAGGCTCAACACAGCTTGGTTTTTTTCTTACTTTGGGAAAACATGATGCAGCTTCAGAAATGATTTTCTTGTGTTATTCTCAGATGAAAGTAGAGTCATGAGCTTAGCTCCAGTTTTTGCCTGAAAATATATAAGGTTTACAATAGGTTAATGCCTGTTTCTTCATAGAGTTAGTGATAGCAGCACAACAGTAATTTGGTAAAGCATTCTAATCTCAAGCTACATCTGTCAGTGGTTGGGTCTTCAATTCATCAATTCTTCTTGCAACTCACAAAATGATGCCTCTGTTTCTCGGATAGAGACTAAAGTAATCACAATGCAGCTTCCTTAAGAGAACAATATGAAGGGCCAGATTCTCAGCTGTTAAAAACTGGCAAAGCTCTGTTACTTGCTGTTGAGACGTATCAAAGTGTACTGCTAGAGACTCTCGTCAGTAGCTGTACTTAATATTCTGCTTCAGTGAGTTATATCTTTATTTTCACATAACGATTGTCAAGAGGGAAAAAAGTGTTTCTTGTGAAACCCTCATGTTTCCTTTGTTAGGTTTCATAGAAAGTGTGATACTAATTAGTGGTGGGTTAACCCCAACCAAAATCAAATTACCCACATAGCTATTCACTCAATCCTCTCTGCTGTGGGATAAGGAGAAAATACAAGGAATTCAAGAGGACTTGTGGATCAAGATAAAGATAGTTTAATAGGGAAAGCAAAATCTGTGCACTTCAATAGAACAAAGAAGGATTTGATTCCCTACTTCCCATCATCAGGTAGGTGTTTAGTAACTTTGCGGAAAGCAAAGCCTTAGCACACATAACGGTTGCTTGGAAAGACAAAAGCCATAGCCATGAATGTTTCCCCTTCCTACTCCTTTTCCTAAGCTTTTGTTCCTGTTTTATTCCTGATCATGATGTTGTATGGTATGGATTATCCCTTTGGTCAGTTGGAGTCAGCTGTCTTGGCTGTACCTCCTCCCAGCCTCTTGCCAACCTCTAATTTACTCACTAGTGGAGAAGGAATGGATAGGGACAGACATAGTGGGAAAAGAAGAAACTTGGATGCTGTGGAAGCACTGCTCATCCATAACCAAAACACTGGTGTGTTATCAACGCTGTTTCAGTCACCAGTCCAAAACACATTGCCATATGGGCTGCTATGAAGACTACTCCATCCCAGCCAGATCCAGTACATAAACAAAAGTCAAATATACATAAGTTCCATCAGGTGCTGGAAGCCTTCACAGTCTGCTATTATATCTTATCATATAAATGAGTTGCCAGATATGAGACATTATCTTTGTAAAAACTGTAAAAATAAATGAGACAAGTCATTTAAGTAAATATGCATTCTGTATTATTACTAATCACAGGTAAATACATGTATTTATGTAATTCTTCATGAAATCACTTTATTTTCCCAGCACAACTAATAGTTTTTTAAATCATAGTTGGTAAAGGTATATTTACAATCAGATTTTCCATTGTTACTTGTATTCTTATCTATTTGATGTTGGATTTAGTTCCTCTGAAATATCAGAATAATATAAGGAAATTAATACCGGTATTTGTTTAATCTAATTTTAAAAATCCAAATGTCAGTTCAATATCTTGTGATGAAATTTATTGTCTCTAAAAGTGCCAGTTTCTCTTTTTCTGTCCATTTACTGTAAGGACACATAATTTGAGTAGCTCAGGATTAGATCTAAACCTTTAAAACTTTAAATTTGAGCAGTTGAATTCTACCTCAAGTTTCCCTTTGCAGGCCACCTTACCTTCCTCTTCATGTGTCTTAATATGTCATAAATAATATGTCCTGGTTGAAAAACTGGTTAGATGGACAAGTCCAAAGAGTTGTGGTCAATGGAGTTAAATCCAGTTGGCTGCCAGTCACGAGT
>WTSP01026202.1:44771-57865 GCA_025331215.1 Actenoides lindsayi
AGAAAGGGTTGTCAGGCATTGGAATGGCCTGGCCAGGGAGGTGGTGGAGTCACCATCCCTGGAAGTGTTTAAGAGGCAGTTAGATGTTGTGTTTAGGGACATGGTTTAGTGGTTTTTGATAGGGGTAGTAGTAAGGTTGGACTTGATGATCTTGAAGGTCTCTTCCATCTGAAACTATTCTATGACTCTATGAAATACAAAATTCTAGTAATCCAGATTGCATACTGGTAGAAGACATAGAATTAGTAGAACTGTTTCTAGATGTCTTAAATATTTAAATTTCTCCAGCACAAAGATTTAAACTTTCTTCAAACATAGGGTCTTTTTTTTTTTTTTTTTTTTTTTCTTTTTTCTCAGATGATTAACTATGAAAATTAATAGGTATTCCAGGAGAGTATCTGGAATGTATTTCTTTTTCATGTTCCATATAACACTCAGGACATAGAGAAGGATCATGACAGTCTTGCACTAGATGAGAACTTTCCAGGATGCTGTCACACGATTGTTAGAAATCGCTCTGGATATATTAATTATTTAATCTGCAATTATATCCTGTAGTATGCTTGTGTTTATGGCAGCAGCCTGCATTTTACTGACCCATTTCTCAGCTTCCTTATTATCATGCAGAATTCTTTTTCCATTTTGCCAAGTGGAGAGATCTTCTATTGCCTAGATATATCATGTTTTACAATTAATAGAGAAAAAACCCAGAAGTTACCAGAACATGGCTCTGTTGCTGTAGTCTGGAGTTAGAGACTTGTGTTCCTTGATGTTGATAAGTACAGGCGATAGTCATCAGTCATAAACTGTTTGCCTTTGGACTGCTATCCCAGAGAATACATGGTGCAGTTTGTTGTGTGTTTTCAGAGACCTGTTTCTTTAGCATCATATGTGGAAGACAACAAAGAGAATTGCTGTACAGCTAAGGACTTTTAAAATGAGTTGTTACAGTAGTGATGAAGGCATGTCATGTACTAGTGAGAGAAAGCAGAAGTTTGTGTTGGTGTAGTGATTCACTGGGAGGAGGAATTATCTAATTATTCCAAGGTTTCTCATAATAATATGTAAATATGAACTTGAAAAGTGTGAATTGTCCTCCAGAAATAACAAGAAAAGTGAGGTTTTCCTTATTTGTTTTGCTGAATGGAGGCTTTAATTACCATGAAATACCTACAACTGTATTTTTAAAATATATACAACAAAGCGTTTTTCTGTGACATTTACCTCAGAAGTAGTACAATGGCTTAGATATTTTAAGATGTAATTGAAATGTAGAGGTTTAAATATGATATTGCAGTAAATTCTTATTGTTACCCAAGCCTCCTGAGAATCTTGGAAAATATAGCCTTTATTATTGAATAGGAAGTGTGTATGTATTAAGAAGCCAGAGCTTATAATTTTATATCCATTTAGTACATGGTTAATCACCATTACACAACTTGGCACTATCTAATTTTATCCCCATTAGATTGTAGTTGTGCCACTACTGTCCCATTTATAGAGTGCTAGTCACTATCATTACAGTGAATCACAGTTACCTAGGAGATAACCCAATAAAACCACCTTCCTGATACAACTTCTCCAGTGAAGCAAAGTACGCTATAATAATACCCTACATTTTTATGGCACTTTTCATCCCAAAGCACTTCACAAATTTTGTACAGAGAGTATCACAAAACTGCAGCAGCTTCTAAGTAGTGAAGGGCATAAGGCAACAAGCATGCAGGATGCTGCCTGAGAGCAATATGGAGAAGGAAATTTAAATGACACTTTTCCTATTATGAAATTATTCCAGCATTTCCAGTACCTACACATACAACAAATAACTTTATTTCGCTTCTATTCTTTAGTGCACATGGAGGTAAAAAGAGGACAAGAGACAAGCTGAGGGGAAATAACACAATAAATGGGCCAATTTTACAGGTTTTGAACCTAGGGCTTATAGTAGATATGAACCTTATGTTCAGAGTATCAAGGTATTCCCTCCCTCTGAGATGCAAGCATGATGTGGCAAAGCAGCCTGCAGTTGTTATTTTTCTCAGAAATTTTGTGGTGGTTTGACCTTGACTGGATGCTGGGTGACCACCAAGCTGCTCTATCACTTCCCCCCCATACCTTCTCTCAGGTGGAACATAAGGATGAAAATACAATGAAAAGAAAAGCAGTTTAATGAAAAGAGAAGCAAGGCCACACACATGGAAGCAAAAGAGAACAAGATTTATTCTCTTCTTCCCATCAGCAGGTGATGTCTGGGCCCTTTTCTGGGAAGCAGGGCTCTTGGCCATTTAGCGCTTGCTACAGAGGACAAGTGGGTGACACCCCCTCCCACCCCCCAAACTTTTTCTAGCTTTATTGTTAAGCTGATGTCATATGGTCAGTTTGGGTCAGCTGTCCTGGCTGTGTGTCCTCCCAGGATCTTGTCTACCCCATCCCACTGCAGCGGCAATGTTCTAAAACCAGCCTTGGTGTTGTGTGAGCCCTGCTCAGCAGCAGCCATAACACAGGTGTGTTATCAACACCTTTCCAGCTCTCAATGCAACACACAGAACTCAAAGGGCTGCTGTGGGGAAAATAAACTCAGTCAGACCCAATACAAATTTAGATTCAAATAACTGCTATTTAACAGCCTATTTTTTTTAAATTTTCATAATGTAAATGGCATACTCTTGCATATTTCACGGATGAGGTTTGCATAAGTCTGAGATTCTTGGAGGAGGGACGAAAGACAAGGTTAGAACATTTTTAGGCTTGCTATCTAGCCTGCCATCCCATTTTTCACACCTGTCATAATGAACAGATATAGTATAAAAGTTAGCTTCATGAAAGATAAAAATGTAACTTTTCTCCACCTATAGTTACTCAAAATTTAAGTTTGACTGCACTGATAGAAGTATGAAAAAATAAAATGTAAGTATCTGCAACTTCTTCCTGTGTAAGAGGCACTGATATACCTCTGAGTGTGAAGGCTTGCTTTCTTTTCTTTATTTTAGAGGTGGGAGAATGAAACATTTCCTCTGTATTCCATGTTATATACATGACCTGATCTTTATCAGTGATGTGGAAGTTACTATCACTAGCAGTCTTTGCAAATTCTAGATTTTCTGCAAAGCAATATTTACCCTTCAAAAGAATATAAAGAACAACCTTAGATTAAGATCAACCTTAGATATAAAAATGGCAATTCCTAATTTTTATCTTCTGAGCCACCAACTTTACATCTTTACAAGGTTTTCTTATATTTACTGGCACTGTTATTTTACTGGTTTTAGAACACTCTTTCCTTCCCAAAACAATATATATATACAGTTTTGAGCAAACTGCCCAATGTTTTCAAAAGTATGCAGTATGCAGGTTTTTTCAGATCTGCAAAAGCCTTGCAAAAGTTGTCATTCTGTTCCATAGCCATTCTAAAGATAGTCTGAGTAGCTGCAAATAACATGCAAGGTACACAGGAGTTGAAACTAGATCTCATGAAAGCTAACATCTGAAGAGGAGAGATTGTTGCAACATACAGAATATCTGTATTCGTACTAATCTGACATAGGAAACCCATGTCAGATACTATCAACTGAGACAGGTTGATCACAGAACCCAGTTTGTTAGAACCTTACAACTAGGGTACAAAATTCCTAATTCAATTTCCCAATAATCCTGAGCATGAAACTAACTTTTAACATTGGATTAACTAAATATCCATAGCACAAGCGTGGGAAAAAACAGAAAGCTAGAAACACATAATGTTTACATAAATAGGATAATAATCATTGAAAGAAGGGAGAGCATTAAAAGTCAAAGAGAGTACAGAGAGATTGAAACCATGGAATCATTGATTCAAAGCATAAGTTATCATATTTCTTCTGGCTCCAAATACATATGAAACAGTATCTTATGCATATAGCACATTTTCCTTAGATTAGATATTTTCTACTTAAATACTTAATTTTTCTCAGTTTCCTTCTTAATTATTTTTAACCAGTACAGAAAGTTATAAATTCAGCCAGGTTCTTGACTACTGTGGCTGGGATTCTGTAAATAAATAGATGGAAACTTTGTGTGGTAAAGTCGTGAGTACTGTAACGCATAATGGACAAGGTATTGGTGATATCTCAAAAATAAAGAAGTTGACAGTTTTACTTGGATTCATCCATAAAGGGAGGTCTAAATATAGTCAACTGGAAGTTACAAACGCTGCAATTTAGGAGTAAAACCAATAAAAATTATGTACATGGAATATTATAATAAACTGAAAATATCTAAATGGAATAATCTAAAACTTTAAGCATAGTGCAGATGCAACAGTTTTATTCTGAACCAGGGAAAGAAACACTTTCCTACAAACTGCCCTGAGAATTTACAAAATAAGCAGAATAGAGATAATTTTATTAGACACTGAAATGAGTACACTTGTTAAATTGTGTATTAAATATAATGTCACAAGAACTACTTTTAAGGAAGTAATCTGTTTAAATAAGCGTAGTTATAAACCTGGCATGGCAGGTAGGTGTTAGTTGTTATTAGAAATGTTCTCATAAATAAAAGTTTAAGAATTCTGGAACAAGAAATTGTTGTTTCCTGAATCTCTGATGTTTTTTCATGTTGTGTAATTTATAATCTCTATAAATTTTTGATTTAAATATTTTTTAAAAATATATAGTTACTCTTGTGCATTTTTTATTTTCTAAAAAAAATCTAGCTGAAGACATATGCTATAGTATAAAATTTAACATTGAAGGTATCTTGATAATTTCTCCTAACACATATGATAATCACAGATGCTGAATTCAGCCTTGATATTCAGCCTAAGGACTTGCCTTAAGTTTAACACAAGATTTATCCAGTCTGGCCAATAACATGCTTGCAAAGATCAGCTGAAAATCATTACATAAACTGACAAGTGAACCTTATATCTAAGAAAGACTAGCTGATGTAGATCACAGATACTGTATTGATGTGACATCTGATACATGTTGCCAAGATGATACAGACCCCACAGAATTTTAGAGGTAGGTAAAAATCTATCCAAGGCTAAAAGAACCTGTGCTGTTTGATCTCTTATGTTAATGATTTTGTATTTTGTGAGCAGTGTGAGCTCCCAGAAGTGGGAGATCAACCAAACTGTTTTGGCTCTCAGGGTAAGATGTATGTCAACATGATGCCCTTCCTAATCTCTGCAAGCACAATCCTTCTGACCTGGGCCTCAGAAGAACCTAAATCTAGTCCATCTCTCACATATTTGTATGCATCTGTGTTTTCTCATAGCTGGTAGCTGCTTAGAAGGGGAGTAGCATGGATGTTTTATTTGACCTTGACTATCTTTCTTAAGGTTCTATGAAGATATTTCCTCACTCCTTTCCATTTTATCTGGTTTGAGAAACTGCTGTTCACCACCAGCATTTATCACTGATAACTTGGAAGCAAGATGTTTCATTCTTCCATTTCAAGAACCTGTTGTGCACACTCACCTCCTGCAAAATGCTGTTTAAACTGTAATTTGAGCATTCTGTAATGTAATAAAAGATTCTGTATTTGAGGTGCACCCATATTATATAAGTGTAGGAACAAATATATGTTTAGATGATTCAAAATAATCAGTTTTATAAAGGACTTATTTCTCCTCATAAAATATTTCTACTTTGACATCTGATACCACTATATTTGCATAAAATTTTAATTCACTGGAAGGTTCAGCATGCAAAATACAAAAATCTGGACTGCTGATGATATTTTAAAAAATGAAGTGACCTCTTTTAAAAGTAGCACAAATATATTTACTCATTGAACTTTTAGCTAGTATAAATTCATATTTTTATAAACCACACAAAAATAATCACCTGTGCAAATGGCACATGGAGTGCCTGTTTCTTACTTGACAACAGAGGAAGCAAATACAACTAACTTTGACAACTTTTAGAGGATTATACAAAGATGAACTTTATCAGACTCTTTATTTTCACTTCTGGGGCCCATCTGTCAGCTTTTGCATTTCTAAGAAACAGTAATACATAAGTGTTAATTTTACCTACTTTTTCTCCCATCTGTACTTTCTTAGTTGAAATCACATCTGTAGTTAATCTCTGGGATTTAATAAACTTGAAGCCACAAATACCTTCTGAGAATGCAAAACCTGAATTTCATGAGGGTCTTCCAAGGCAATATAGTGTTTTAATACATATATTTAGTCTAATGAAATCTCCTTGTAAACTTTCAGATTTTTCTGCAGCAGTTCTAGCCCATGTCCTACATTTCCTGTTCAGTTTCAGGACAGATTGTGATAAGGTGAAGATCAGTAAGAAAATTCCCAAGAGACTACAGGCATATGGGTCAGAAAGACAGAGAGTGAATCCAGGTACTTAATACAATTTTGACAATATCAAAGGTGTGGGCCTTGGGACAACTGGTCAAGGGATTGGGAGCACAAGTCATGCTCTCCTCTATCCCTCCAGTTGCAGAGAATGATGAAGGGCAGACAGGAGGAGCCAGTAGATCAACGCCTGTCTGTCAAGCCTGGTGCTACCAGCAGGGCTGCGGAATCTTTGACCACAGCTTGATTTACAAGACACCAGGCCTATTGGCAACAGATGGGAAAAGCTTTTCACAAGGGGAAAAGGACTCTAGGAGAAGAGTTAGCAGTGCTCATTGAGAGAGCCTTAACCTAGATTTGAAGGGGCAGGGGGTGGGGGTGGGGGAACTGGGCTTGCTTGAGAGGCACCTGTGTGTAGTAGGTCTGCACTTGTGGGACAGCATACAAGCATTTCTGTGAACTAGAAGGCCAACCACCCCTCAAGGGTGAAAACTATGCATTCAACTCCCTCTCTGAAATGCTTATACACCAATGCACGCAGCATGGGGAATAAGCAGGAGGAATGGGAGATCTGTGTTCAGTCACAGGGCTGTGACCTCATTGCGGTTACCAAGATGTGGTGAAATAACTCACATGACTAGAATGCCATCGCCAATGGCTATGTTGTCCATGGGAAAGGCAGACCAACAAGACGAAGTGGTGGAGTTGCCCTTTATGTGAGAGAGCAACTAGAATGTATTGAGCTCTCCCTGGGGGTGGATGAAGAGTGAATTGAGAGCTTGTGGGTAAGGATTAAGGGACAGAATAACATGGGAGACATTGTTGTGGGTGTTTATTACAGGCCACCTTATCAGGATGAGGAAATTGATGAGGAGCTTCTACAGGAGCTAAAAGTAGCATCACAATCACAGGCTTTGGTTCTCATGGGTGACTTCAACCACCCTGATGTCTGCTGGGAAGACTACACAGCCAGTTATCTACAGTCTGGGAGGTTCCTCCAGTGTACTGATAATTTTTTTGACTCAGGTGGTGAAGGAGTCAAAAATGAGAGGTGTACTACTGGACCTAGTACTGACAAACAAAGTGGAACTGGTACAGGACATTATGCCTGGGGGCAGCCTTGTCTGTAGCAATCATGAGAAGATAGAGTTCAAGATCAGATGATGTGTGGTATGCACAAAAAAAAAAAAGGTAGAATTGAAACCTTTGACTTCAGGAGGGCTAACTTTGATGTCTTCAAGAAACTGCTTGGAGAAATTCCATGGGATAGTGCTCTAGAAGGTAGGGGGATTCAAGAGAGCTGGTTGATATTCAAACACCACCTTCTCCAAGTTCAGAATTGGTACATACCTATGAGCAAGAAATCAGGCAAGGAAAGCAGAAGACCTACATGTTTAAGTAGGGACCATCTGAAAAAGCTCAAGTGGAAGAAGGAAATATGCAGTATGTGGAAGAAGGGACTGATCACTTAGGAAGATTATAGGAATCCTGTCAGAGTATGCACACATGAAACAAGGAAAACCAAGGCCCTCTTGGAATTAAACCTGGAAAAGGATGTCAAGTTCAACAGGTTTCTTCAAGTACATCAGAGGCAAAAGGAAAACTAGAGAAAATATGGGTCCGCTGCTGAACGAGACAGGTACTCTGGTGACAAAGGATGCAGAGAATTACAGAATGTCTTCTTTGCTTCAGTGTTTACTGCTCAGACCAGTCCTAAGGAGTCCCAGACTTTGGACATAACAGAGAAAATCCAAAGGAAGGAAGACCATTCTTTGTTTGAGGAGAATCAAGTTAAGAAAATTGCATTTCCACAAGTCCATTGGTCCTGTGGGATGCACCAATGTGTGCTGAGGGAGCTGGCAGAAGTCATTGCTGGGCTAGTCTCCATCATCTTTGAAAGGTTCTGGAGAACAAATGAGGCAGAAAAGGACCTGGGGGTGTTGGTCAACAGCCAGCTGAACATAAGCCAGCAGTGTGCCCAGGTGGCCAAGAAGGCCAATGGCATCCTGGCCTGTATCAGAAACTGTGTGACCAGTAGGAGTAGGGAGGTGATCGTACCCCTATACTCGGCACTTGTGAGACCACACCTTGAGTATTGTGTCCAGTTTTGGTCACCATAGTACAGGAGGGACATCGAGGTGCTGGAGCGAGTGCAGAGAAGGGCAACAAAGATGATGAAAGGGCTGGAAAACATGCCCTATGAAGAGTGGCTGAGGGAACTGGGTTTGTTTAGTCTAGAGAAGAGGAGGCTGAGAGGAGACCTTCTTACCCTCTACAACTACCTTAAAGGAGGTTGTAGCGAGGCTGGTGTTGGTCTCTTCTCTCAAATTAGTAATGATAGGACGAGGGGAAATGGGCTCAGGTTGCATCAGGGGAGGTTTAGATTAGATATTAGGAGGAAATTCTTCACTGAGAGGGTAGTTAGGCACTGGAACAGGCTGCCCAGGGAGGTGGTGGAGTCACCATCCCTGGAAGCATTTAAAGAACGAATAGATGTGGCGCTTGAGGATATGGTGTAGTGGTTAGAGAAATGCTAGAACAAAGGTTGGACTTGATGACCCTGGAGGTCCTTTCCAACCCTAATGATTCTATGAGTCTATGAATACACTGGCTCCCTTTAAAAAAAACCCAAACATATGTCACACAGCTACTGAAAGCTGAGGCCTTAGTGTTAATACAGACTAATAAATACACCCACTAATAAAAATGTTACCATAAAAAGATTTGCTGACCAAGTACCAATTCTCTCAGCTACTAAGAGATTGGCAGTCCTTCCACAATTCACTTAAAATAAATGAACTCATCCTTGTACTTCCTAAGCCAAGTCCATGGTCTAAAGCAATACTTTATAGGGTCAGTAGGGAAGCTTAATCTTTCCCTGATTTGTATCAGTGCCTATCACCACACAATACATTTGTCTCTGCAGAGGAGAAAAGAATTTAATGACCTCTTGCACATACCTTCTCAGAGAGGTTTAAAAGTGCATTGGGAATAGAAAAGAAAGTAGCTTCTGCTTTCCAGCTCCAAATAATTCTCCACAGGAAGCTCCCATTGATCTAAGATGTATGCTCTGGTAGCTGGACTGAATTTTGTGTTGAATAGCTTGTCTGCAGCTGAAACATATATCCAAGACAATGGCCAATTTATGTGCCTTGGAAGATGGTTTCTTCTTTTAGCCCATTATGGCAAATAGAAAACACAAGGATAATTTGCATTCACTGCCATTTCTTATGCTACCAGAATTGACCTTCACACAACACACAACAGAACAAGTTGTCTGAATGTCCTCAAACACAGGTACAGAGTTAGGGGAGAAGGTCAGGGTTTGGGTGGTTGCATTTTTTTCTTTTGGTTCACAAGAACCACCAAAGTCAAAGAAATACTGTTAAAAAAAAAGTAAATTATATATATATATACACACACACTCACAACATTCCTTACTAAGTGTTCTCCCTAAACTAAACATTTAAGAAAAACATGAAGAGTCAATTGTGCTGAAATTTCTGAAGTGTTGAAAATGTGATCATACAAGACATAACAAAGCTGCACTATCCAATATGTAAATTCTGTGATGGGCTGAAGTTCAAATCCTAGGGCTTGGCAGCGTGGTAGTATCCCACAAATCTCTCAGCATAACTGCTTAATGTCAGACCAGGCTTAAAAACCCAGCATTTTCCATTCCTATCTGACCCACCTGATATTCATTACAGCAACTGGTTGAGAGATTAACCTCACAATTTTAGCTAAATATTCAGTATCGTATCTAATCTAGTCTAATCTAATCATCTGGTCTCCCTGTACATTCCATGTAAAGAGATGTCGACCTTCAGAAGCCAATTCATCCCATCCCTTCCAGAGTCCTCTCAGCACCAAGTGCCCTCTAGAAGTGCCAGTCTCTTTTACTGGCTCTCAAGACCTAACCGGTGCTGTCCGTAACTAGTAAATAAAACACAACAGGTAACTGGAAAAGTAAATGACAACAGGCTTGAAAACCGTTGATAACAGTCTGCAACGCTCCATGGAGTCTGAGTGTTAGCACACGTCATGGCACCATTTTGGCTTGTATCAGCCAACATGCTCTGAAGCAACACCAGATATGGCTGGGGGACAGCACTGACTAGAGGCCATTCCCAGTCTGTCTGGATGCAGATACTCTGTTGGAAGGGAAAGGGAAGAGCATTTAGCCATGCAGATGTAAGCCACAAGTGCCACCTACCCCCAGGGCCACAGGACTGTGCCTGTTCTAGTTTATTTACTAGTGTAAGTGAAACCACTTCAGATTATATTCATAATGACTCAGGGAAAAACAATAACAAACAAGAAAAACAATCACCAACAAAACACACAAAACAAACAAAATTAAAAAAAAAACAACCCACACACAAAAAAAACCACCCAGGAAGCCCGCTTGCTGGTCACTGTAAAAGCCTTAAGCGCTGTACACTTTTACTCTTCTATGCCAGCTGTCATTAGATCAGACCCTACTCTTTTTAACTTTTTGTATCTTTGTTCAAACACCAGCAGAAGAAAGGAAAAAGTGTGGAGGGAAGCACTTAGCCCTGGGTGAGACACAGCAACGTGGCTGCCACAGCTACCACTGCCTGGGCAGTTCTACTCACACTCCGTTTGCCAGAACCAACCCATCATCTGGTACAAGGTACCACAAATACCAAAAGGGAATTCATACATGTTCTGTCTTGAAACAAATACTACACCCAGCTAAAGAACTGTGTATTAGGCATCACTTTTTCTCGGCATTTATGATTGATTGTCCAATACTAAGAATAGTGGCTCCTTGAGCAACTCACCCTAATTAGCTGTTTTCCCAATTATAAGCCATCTGTGTTTGCTCTAGATAATCTAGTCAGATGCTACATCCCATGATACTGTTCTAAGAATTACAAAACAAAAAAAGTTACTCTCAGAACCTATCCAAATGAAGAAACTCAGCTTTGACCCCTCAAGCAAGGACTATTGTCACTGAGCACACTGACCTCAATCAGCTCAGACCTCAAGCTGAAGGCACCAGGAAGATGAGATACAGCTGGCACATATATGTGAACTCAGTGACAATTCAGCATTTGCACCAAACTGGTTTGGAGAATTATGTGAGGGTCCTGCAGTCTCCAATGCCTCTAACTTCCAGTCTTTCACTGGAATTTAACTGCCTTGTAAAGGGGACTCCAATTTACACTCTCCTTTGGTTCCAGGGATTTGGCCACTTCAAAAGTTGTTTGATTTTTTTGGTTTTTTTCAAGGCACTTTAAACAACCTAGATGAAACTAGGAATAATTTTTCAAAGGCAATTTTTATTTATATTTTTTGATCTAATCATTTTTCTGGTAGTTTGTCAAGAGAGATATATGTGTGTACATTAGTTATAGATTGAATTATATACTGGTATCAAATTAACAACACTGGAAATGAAAAGGCTTTTGATAATACTAAGAACATCAAAAAGGAAATATCAGAGTAAACTTCACAGTGTGTTGTACCAGAACTGTGCCTTAATTGGAAGGAGAAATAGCAATCATGTATGACAAGGTCAGTGTCCATACGCTTACTCACATTTCTTGACTTTTGTCAAAATTCACAATAAAAACAACTTTATAAGCAGTCACATGATGTGAGTGTTTCCTCATCAACATTTGGATGGAAAATTCACAACTCAACTCACAGGCAACACCTTACAAAAACATACTTCAGAGGATCAGGTTTTCCAACTTTGCCAACATGGTCACAGATTGAAACAGGGGCTTGAACTCCCCACATTTCACATCCCTGGAACTATGAATTCCCTGAGCCATCTAATATGCATAGAAATTCTGTGAAGCTGGATAAAAAAAAAAAAATATTTGAATTCTCATTTCCTCTCAATTATAATTAATCTACTTGAGTAAGTTAATAAGGTTTCATAAAATGGGATGGTTTGTGTAACTTCTAACACAATTAAATATTAATAAACTTCTGTGGGAGCAAGATCAATGGAGTACAAAACGTCTTCCTGAATTTTATCTTACAACATGTCATTTTAACCAGTTATGTATTTCTCTATACTCTGTAAGAAGTTTTATACAGCAGTAGAAAAGTGATGAAACCACACAGAAAAATCTCAGCATTTACAGAGTGAAGAGTGTGCATCTCATGCTCAATTTTAAGAATGGATTCCATTGTAGCCTAAAATAAATAACCATCACTTACCCAATACATGTCCATAATCAACCTGAAATACTATACATAGTCCATCTAGATAGTGCTTTACCTAAAATACTCCTTCTCTGGTCCCTTTGCAACAAAGCCAACTTGCTGTAAAACCAAAAGGTAATCACTATCTTAAATGACAATATTAAATTACCTGTATTCACTTTCCTGTATTATTCTGTCTGACCTTTTGTGAAAGAACATTTCTAGGTGTCTGGTTTTTTCTGTCTCTTGGGTCTAGTATGAGTTTTCCCTTCCTCTAATTACAGAAGAAGAATCATAAATCTGAACCTACATTTCTAGCACTGCAGTCCTCCACTACAACAGAAGGTTGAAAGTACATTCTTCTTGCAACAGAGGTGTTAGAAATGCCAGTCAAAACAAACGTCAGGCAATTGTTCCTTCATTTCTAGCAGTTTAGTCCAAAAGATAGACTACAGAAGTCTGCAGAAAGTTTTTTAAGTAACTTTTTTTCTTTTTAAACATTGATATGAAATATCTATGCTTTACAAAAAAAAAAAAAAAACCACACAAAAAAACCCCACACACACAAAAAAAAACAAAAAAAAAAAACCCACACAAAACCAAAAAA
>WTSP01026203.1:14770-87122 GCA_025331215.1 Actenoides lindsayi
ATATAAAATCTTTCATTTCAAAGATATATTTGCACCTACATAAGAACTTGGCTGAACACTAAAAGTAAGGGGCAAAGAACTACAAAATCAGTCTTCCAATATACTTTTTTTTTTTTTTTCCCCCAGTACTGGTTTCACTTTTGCATTTATGCTGAGACCAGTATCTGGCACACACCTGACCACCATCATACTGTATAACCTAAGATCCCGGTCCTGGTGCTCACTAGCTAGCCTCAACTCCCACCTGACATGATTTACTGTCTGTGTTTACTGGCATGCTCCAGATAACACTCCTGTGTCTACTCTCGTCTCAGACACAAGGGAACTCAGAGAGTCCCACTGACTTCAGTGCTTTAGATAATCAGAAAAAGGTACCATCAATTTCTAATGAACATTTTGCTTGGGTTTTTTTCACCCTAAACTCTATTTTGCATTATATTGCAAGCTCCATATGATTGCTCTCCATTGCATTAGATTCACAAACCAGAGGTTGAAAGGTTATTATTGTTATCATTGTCACCGTTAGTGCACCGCTATATTCTGACACTAGAAAACATAGTGTCCATATGTCAGCCAATGGAGGTAAGCTTAGTTATTCTGTCTTATAGTGCTAGTAGCATGAAATAGCATATCCTTTTGCCACAGTTTGTGTATTTTTTTCCCTAATGAATCCTGAGTGAACCAATAAACAAGTGCTAAGGGGCACCTTCTTTCTGTAGAAACAGTTGTCCCACAGGACTACCAGGTGGGACTAGCTCCATTGGCCTCTTGCTTTCACTATTCTTCACCCAAATGTCTGCTCCAAAGTCAATCAGCAGCGACACCAGCTCCGCACTGCAATTCCTGGCAGCCACATGCAGAGGAGAGTCCAGGCCCTTGCCAATGTTCACGTTGGCTCCTGAACACCAAGAAATGACAAAGAATAATGACAAAGAATAATGACTACACTATTTCCATTTCCTGCACTAGCTGCTAAATCTCTGAATAATCTGCAAATGCTGTGGCACGCACCCAGAGGTAGATTTCCTTATGCTGGGGCTTGGTACTACAATTTGGGCACGCACGACTCATGCTGGTTGAGACGAGTGGGATTGTGACCAAAAAACATAACCCCAGAGGAATGGTTCATGAGGAATTCTTTCATCCACAGTCCAGCCCATGGATATCTTGAAGCAGGACAAAGATGTAGTTCCACCTATGGCCAACCTTTGGATCCCATCCCAGTGCTTCATTCCCTTAAAACATGTGCGGGGTTTCAACCTGCTCTGTACTGACCTTCCAAATGCCAGAGTATCTGTTGGAGAAAAAATGTGAAGATGGAAAAGTTCTAGAGACCCTTGATAGGGAAGAATATAAGCATTCACCCCTGATGGGTGTTCCCACATCTGCTATCCTAGGTAATGGATCCTAAAACAGCCTAAGAAGAGTGAGCTGCAAAATCAATTAAAAATTATTTATAAAGTTTTTATAGTACACGTTGTCATATTTAGAAGGCAGCAAAAAACAAGGTGATGGAAAACAGAAAACAATATCTAAACAAATAAAAAATAATAATAGATGATTTTCTGAATCAAGAAGACCCTGGTTACCCTGATACTCCATCGAACCCAGGGCTGCCATTAAAAGAGAAACATTTACAGGTCTCAGTGAAGGAGCTTCTCTAAATCTTTGATGCAAAGAGAACCCAAAGATACATGCTGCAGAAAAATAAAGTATACCATCCTTACCTGACTCAAGCAGCTTCTTGGCACACTTCACTTGCTGGTTCTCACAAGCTACATAAAGTGGAGTACCCAGATGCTTGATGTTGTGATCTATATTTACCCCATGGGATGAGAGGAATTCGACACATTGCACATGACCTTAAAAGGGATAAAGGAAGAGACAACTCACAGAGATCAGGCATTTTTTCAGCAAATTCTCTATTGCAGGGGCGTAATTTGGCAAAGATTCAATGTTTTGTCAAGAGATAGTAGTGTAATAATTTCATCCACTCCAGTGTTTTCAGCCTGGAAAACAGGAGCTGCAAAGCCACAGTTAGCAAAACAGGCTAAAGCCCTCTCATTTTATCTGCTTGATTTCACACGTCTACCAAAGATGAGATGAATCACAGTGTGTTCTCTCCACTGCTTTTGAAGACAGACAGATGGCTTCCTCAGATGTCTACATTGAAGGTGGCTGACTTGGATGATGTATCCCCTTCCAGGTGTCACCACATGAACTCAGAGGCTGAGAGAGCTGAGCTGAGCTGAGCTGCCCTTGGTGAGCACCAGGGGTGGGAGGAACTGCACCACTCATGATGAGACCAGCTGCGAAGGTATTTCACATGACCCATGTCAAGAAAATGATCTTCTTTATCTCTCTCTCCCACTTCAAAATGTTGTTAGTAACAGGGAAGGAAGTGCTGATGCCTGTGAGGTTACCTCTCTTAGCAGCTTCATGGATGGGGGATGCCAAGTCACAGGGTGGGTGTAGGCTGGCTCCATGCTGCAGCAACAGATCCAAACAAGCCACACTGCCACTGACACAAGCATTGAATAATGGAGTGTGCCAGTCAACAGTAACTCCATTCACCTGAGGGAAAAACAACACAATCAGGCTTTTTTTTTTCTTAATCTTTTAAAATTGATGAAAATTATTCATTTTCTCAAAAGAAAATAGATTTCTCAATACTTTGTATTTAATTCATTGCAAAAACTGCCTGCTGCTTTTGAAGATTACAACTTTTTATTAAAAAGATCATTAAAAAAAAATATTTTAAATTGCTCCCAAGTCTCTCCTGCTAAAGAATGTTTAACCAGTACTGCTCCAGCATCTCATGGGAGTTACCAAGTTACAAAGTTAAATGTGTGCCCATTTCTCAGTTATCTCAGCTGAAACACACCTGCCCCTACCCTCTCCTAAAACAGTCCTTTTTTAACTGCAAGTGTGCAGCTCTTCCCTTTTTTTCCAAGTTTTAAACTGAAAATACATGTGTAATGATTTAGTTTTCTTATTCACTATAATTTTGACATTTGCTTGAAAAATAGAGGCCATATGACACAACCTTTCCACAATTTTTCTTGCATGTCTTTTTCCATTTTCTTCCCATTTTATCATCAGTTGATCCTAACGGTCCTACAACTCTACTTAAGACTCTGCATTTTGACACCAATGAGATTAGTGTCTGCAGGAAAAAAAAAATACACTCTTAATTGTTTCAGTGTTATAAACCATTTACAAGAGGAACTTGCCCTTATTCTTTCAGTAAATAATGAGAACATGCCATCTTCATCTAAAGAACAATAATAACTGTTGTTTATATGTGTGCTTTTTGAATTGCTTTATTAAGAAGTGTATTTTATAATGTATGCACCTTAAGCAGAGATAAATACAGTGTAAATCACAGTGATATGCTGACATGAAATAGTATAGCACCTAGCATTAAAATGTGATAATACAACACACTAACACTAGAGACAATGGTCTGTCCATCATGGACTCACCTGAGCACCATGTTTTAATAGGACACTGGCACAAGCAGTGTGACCCCCTAGGCAGGCTTCGT
Organism: Actenoides lindsayi; assembly: GCA_025331215.1. Lineage (NCBI taxonomy): Eukaryota > Metazoa > Chordata > Aves > Coraciiformes > Alcedinidae > Actenoides > Actenoides lindsayi. The sequence continues at coordinate 18,318 of WTSP01026203.1, forward strand.
GGAGAGGAGAGACCTGATCTGCTGTAAGAAGATTAACATTGCTCCCCTGGTGAAATAATGAAAAATATCATTATAACCAACTACCAAAACCCCCATACAAACAAGAACATTTCCCACCCTTTCTAGCGTTAAAGCTTTATGTAATCAGACTTTTCTCAGCTGCCTGGAGTTACTCATCTCAATAGGTAAGCTGAGAAAGAGGCTGTGATGCTTTGGCTGGAGTGTATACTAGCACAGCATACCAGAGGTCTTGTCTTCTACACACTGCTAATAGGCACAGAAAGCTGCAGGCAGTGGACTGTCCAATGGGACAATATAGATATCATTTTAGAAACTCAGCATGATTTTATTTCTACTACACCACAAATAGCAAAATCTGAAATAAAAAAAAAAAAAAAAAAATAAAAAAAAAAGATGAAAAATTACTACTAGAGTTCTTGGCAAGGTCATGACTGCCACCTTGACTGCTCAATTTCTGATCTCCTTCCCACTGAGTCTGTGGTTGTTTGACAGCATCAAATCGTGAAATACTTCTGATGTGGGCAATGGGGCACACTCCGAAGGAAAGCCAGTCATTGCATCAGAAACCATTGGTTTGAGTCTGCAGGATCTTTTGTTTCTAGCAGTCTGTACTCCAGAAGGTCAAGCTGGAAAGGTCTCCAATATCCCTTCCCTCCATCAACTCCTCCACAGGCTAAGTCCAAGAATTTTGAAGAAATGAATCAGTAAGGTTCAGAAATTGCTTCTCCATAGCCCTGCCATTCTGCAGTGGTAGCAGGGGCCCTACATGACCTTGAGAACTTCAGAAATACATGTGTGTGGCTGAATTGAAGCCTCAACTGGAGGCTTTCCTGGGTCTGGAGCTGCCCCCAACCTGGGCACTACATGCTGCTTGCAGGCACAGAAGCTGCAGAAGGAAACCCCCAACTGCCCAGAAATGTCAGTAACACAGATCCCATTACCTGCACCAGAATTAAAGTATGACCCCAGATACTTTGATACATCGTCAGCTTAGTGCACAAAGCTTGTGCTAGGCAAGGGACTGATTGCAGAAAAAAAGTATCTGCTACATGCAGATTTCACTGCACTCTGGTCAACGCTATCTTCTCACCCGGGGGGTTTCACATTAAAGCATAGACTGAATTCAATCACTGAACAAACTCAGCAGAGATCATATCAACTCAGTGGAGGGGTACCTGGTTGATGAGTTTCTTCAGGGTAAGCAGACGCCCATGGATAGAGGCATCGTGTAAAGGAGACCAGTCTGAAATGAAGTCTGTATAAAAAAAAAGATAGGAAAAAGGCTAACAACTCCATGGACTGTTTCATCAGCATGCTTTCCTTCAACTGTATGACCCTAGCAAACCTCCTGCTTTATTCCTTGAGCTGCCAAGCTTTTTTTTTGAGCAGCTGCTGGGAGGGAGGGAGTCAAAAGGATGGCTTCTCATGGGTGTGTTTGTAACTCAATCTGTGTTGGAGCTGAGCAGCTGCGCTCACGCTCAGAAGACAAGGGAGGGATTTGCAGAACATCACCTTGCTCTGACCAAGCTTGTCTCTTACTTTGAATTACTTCCTGTGCTTTTATTTTCATAAGCTCACTACACTTTATCACCCGGATCAGAAGGACTACATTTTGAACAGGGTATGGCTGCTCAGCCATTTACCCCTACTCAGAGCTGGGCTAGAGTCAACAATACCTAACAAGAGGAGGTACCAAAGTACAAGGACATAAATTGTGTTACCTGTTGATTTTGCCTTTCAGTTTTCAGTGTTTGGTGTTAGCCTGTGCAGCACTATGTTTCAAGTAATAGCTGTATTCTCTTTGTTGTTGAAACCACAAAGTGAGGTACAGCACGTATATGCCATACAAATATTAATAGAAGGGGATCTCCAGTATTACAGATTTTATGTCTCAGAGACAGCTGACAACAATAGTCCCTCTGGGAGACATTTACCTACTTCACTATTCATTGCCTTGAAAACCAGTGTTTGGTCTATGTCAATGGCCCATCTCCCCTCTGGGAAGGAAGAGCAGCATTTCTAGACGGTATTTTACTCAGCCTCTTTTGGAAAGGCATTTTGCAACTCTCTGGAGATGTCTTACTCTCCTTCTATTAATTAGAGAGAAAACCCCAGTGACTGACTTGGATGATTTGCTGAGATTTTGTGGGAGTATACTAGATCACATATCTGGGACAAGCCTCAAAATTAGAATCTTGATACCAGCTTTTTGGGTGGTACTAAGTACCTGACATGAACAGATGAACAAACTCAGGAAATCCAGGTAGTGTACATCAATTAATTTTAAATAAATTGTATTCTTTGTTATTACCATTATTTGAGCTTTGCCTGGCCCCTTCTGTGTTCCACGGGCTGTGTCCCACAACAAACACAGTTTCAATAAGTTCACAAACATCCTTTGGCTTTATCAAATGGACAGCCATTTCCAGAAGCTGTAGTTCTGGTCTCACAAGGATAGCCAAGCTATATTACAATTATTAAAGCACAGTGTTATTAGCTGACTAAAATAGCTTTGCTTTAAGTGATGTGTGTCAAGTGATGCTTATCTGACCATGCTGTTGTTCTTGCTGATCCTGCCTCTGCTACCATTGGCTGTGTTTCCAGGCTCTGTAAAAAGGTTTTGATTTTCCCATTTAGAAACTAGTATTGTTGCCCAATCTGCATGAGTTGCAAGGAGAGCATGTTTATAGTGATTCTAAAAATCTAGATTGAGGAACAAGTTTTCTGAGCTGCAGCTTCATCTTTTTTTAGCCACACGAATGCAGGCGAGGTCTTGTGCAAATTACCAAGTTGTTGTATCATTGTGTCAGCATTCTGGTGATGAAAAGGGAGGAGCATGGTAATGCTATCACATCCATGTGCAGAATTTATTCACTCAGTGCTTGTTTGAGAGGCAGGTTTCCACTGAGACTCTAAAAAGAGCCAAACCAGACCATAGTAATGTATGGACTGGACATTAGCTTGCCAAGTCTTAGCAACACATTAAAAAAATGACCGCTTAAGTGTCAAAATAAATGGCAGTGGAAAATAAAAAGATGTATGTGCCAACAGATTGTAATCCATCTGGGAATTCTATACTAAGAGGACCACTGCTTTTTTCCTAAATGGAAGTGGAAGTCTACAGTAGCTTCACCACCAGCCTGGGATACGTTGGGAAGTAGGGGTATAAAGGCCTGTCTGGTGACTAGTTGCAATGGCATACTTCCAAATCTGCTGCCATGAACAGCATGGCCCCAAGCTGCCATTTCTCCTGCCCTAGCTCTGTCTGCAGCAAACAACTCCACCCTAAAGCAATGCTGGGGAGACAGTGTCCCTGCAGGGGATGGCAAATTTCCCCAATTCCTGCACCCAGGGCATCACTCTCCAGCAAACCACAAAGTTTCTATTTTTTGCCTACTCCATCCTGGAAAGGCTTCAGTGAATGCTGGGATCTCACTCTCCCCTTCAGCACAGCACAGGAGGTACACCATTAGTAATATAAATGATCAGTATTTATACCATACACAGGCTTTTAATTAGAGCCTAAGCAAATGCCAGTGCTAACTGGCCATGGACTTTCAAAATCCTGAAATAGTGACTTTTAAGAAAGTCCTCAAAACACTTTGCCCACCAGAGCTGCCCATGAAGGAGCAAGGCTGGTGTACATGGGTGGCACAGCTGTTTTCACTGTATATACCACCCCAGGAACAGGGATTTCTGATTGCCAAAAATATACCCAACTGCTCTTTCAAAGAGGAATGAAACCAAATATCCAAATTTGAAATTTACCTGCACCTTAGTCCACAGACAAGCTAAATCAGGCCTCAATAGCTTCAGCATCTAGACATCCAAACCCCACTGTCTTTCAGTGGCATTGGGTAACCTAGCTCCCCTTTCACCACTGAAAATCTCAGCCAGCCTAAACCTGCACTGCATCTGTGCTGCCATCACTCGAGCACATGAACACTGGCAGGGTGGTGTCTATAGAAGGAGCCTTATAGCAATAAACACACAAACATGCAAATTCTGACTGCTCTCTGTGGACAACAGAGAATTCACAGGACCTTTCTAGAAGAGCTCTCCTTTCTGTGGTGATGGTTGAAAGCATCTTTTTTCAGCTTCTGACCACAAGGAAGGTGTTGCACACTCCATGCCTGTTCCCAGGGTGTTTTCCTTCTGTGGTAGTCATGCATGGTGTAGCTTGCAAGGGGTTTTGAAATCCTTTTGAAGGAAGTATGCTCTTGCATACATATTTGCATACACATATGCCTATGACATTATATATAACTGCATTATAAATGGTATTTTTCATATATAAGGCTTTCACCTTAAGGTTTATGATATATGTAGCCTCAGCCAAATACATTCCTGCTCTTCAATCACTGTCAGAGCTTACTGACTATGCTAAGGAGCAGGCAGTCACAAGAGGTATGGCCTGAACTCTGATTTTCAAAGGACCAAATGATCTCTGTGCAGCAGTGTGGCATGTGGCATCCCCTCCTTCCAGCCTCCATTTTGCTGGAGCTCATCTGCAGTGGCAACCCAGTTCTAATCATACTGTTAATACCATCACCATCCCTTCCCTCCCACCCAAGCCTCAGGATGTACATATGCAACACACATGATGAGGGGCAGACAGCATAGCAGATATACTGATCATCTTTGCATTGTGGTTTTAGAGTCTTAATTTTCTATTTGATATGAATGGAAGCATCCTGAACATCCAGGAAAGGAGTGAGAACAGTGTAAAGTCACTTTATCTTAATTTACCTCATTCTTAGCTTCTCAGAAAACAGAGTTACAGGGAACATGTTTAGCTAAACTGTTTTGTGAAGTTAAATTACTTGTCTTTTGTCACCATGTCATATTTTCAATTGCCCTGAGCCAGAAAACAAAGCAATGCTCAGAATGAGGCCATTTTTCTGAATAACTGTTCACTGGTGACCACAAAAGCGCTGATCACAACTGACCACAATGTCCTGGCCATTGAGAAGAACCTGCTAGGGCTGGTGGCTCAGCCTGGACAGAAACACTTGGGTCTGCTTATCTGAAAGAAAAATAAAAGGAAAGGAAAAAGAAAAAAGGATAAAGGGAAAAGGGAAAAGAATAAGAGAAAAAAAAAAAAGGAAAAAATAGAAGAAGAAATGAAAAAAAGAAAAGAGGAAGGGAAGAAAGAAGTGAATGAAAAGAAAGAAAAAGAGGAACTGAGCCGGTGCTGAGCTCCCAGCTGGCACTGATCTAAGTTGAACATGCCACATCGCAACTTTTTTTCAGTGAGCTGTGGTTCAAGAACTGCATTTGTTTCCACTTGTACAAACTGTGGTACGGAATCAGACACACTTTTCTCTGATACACCAAAAAAAAAACAACCCAAAACACAAAAAATTCAGTATCAAATAGGAATACCTTATTAAAATCCCTCCTGATGTGCAAGAGCATGGGAACATTTTGTAGGACTGACTGGGGACCTTCCCTGGAAGCAGGACACTGGGAGCAGCACACCGCTGTAGCCTAACCATGCCCTTTGTCACTGCTGGCAGAGGTGAGGTTGTGTGACAAGTCAGGAGCATTACTTACCGCTCATCAGTGGGTTTGATAGAGATGTTGCAGACGCCTGGCCTCCAGCTCCTTGCAATTTGCTGGCATTTTGATTTGTTTCCTCATCATCCATCTCAGTCCCGTCTGTCCAGTTTCTGTTTTTTCACTTCGTGGTTGGTCTCGAGAGTTCAAATTCCATCGTTCCTGGTGAGCCTCCAGCTGTGGGAGTGATCTATTAAGCAGACACTGCACACACGAGTCAAACAGACCTTGGAGCAGACCAGGACGTGGTGCCGGCAGCACTTTGTGCAGAAACTTGAGTACCTGGGTTGGGATTTAACGAAACAGCTCCCTGGCTGCCCTGGTAGGCAGCCAGTGATCCAGCGAAGCGAGAGATGTGCCTGATGTCACATCCTCTCCAACGCGGCGCCCAATCGGGACGCCTGCCGTCCGTTTTTATCAGGAAGGAAATTCTTAGTTTGCCAAAAAAACAAGACAGAAAGAGCCAGTTTAACTAGTCGAGCAAACTCTGCCTGCAGGGGATTTGCAAAGAAAACCCACAGAGATACGAGCACGCACAGATCTGCACCACTCCTGAGTAAGTTGTTTTCAGGCAACTTTGCCACGCGCCTCCCTGGATGCTGTACGCTGTGCACAATCACCCCTCTTATCTACCGAGGCCTGACGGTATGCAAGAAACGAAGAGCTGGGAGTCTGCTGTGCAGCAGCGACCGCTGCATACCCTATGGATATTGAAACCACATGTCTGGGGAGCTGTGCTTCCCACTGGAGGCCCTGTGTTGTCTGCATGCTGTGGAAGTGGCAGCACTGTGTGGGCTCATTTCCTTCCCCACCGGTTCAGTCGATTTCACCGAGTCACAGTCACATCAGGAGTTTCGTATCTGCGCAGTGACCATTTATTTTTAAATAATTTCTCGGTCTAAAACAAACATCGTGAACCTACCTGTGAACAAATGGCAACATTCTTTCAGGGGGGTGTTTGCCTCGTTCCTCTGGGTCTGTTTGCAAAAACTCTGTTCTCATCTATCATCTCCATATGCACATTTTTCTTTCCCAAATTGATATAATTTACACATACAAAATCCTTTTTCTGTCCCTTAGTATTTGTCGTTTGTGTACAAGTGCAAGTAGGCAAAACTTCCATGAAAAAATCTAAAGCACATAAACTAAAATTAAATTCTTTTATTTTTCAATTTGTCTACTGGAGCAGAATTTGCATTTGTGTATTTGGAGATACAAAATTGCTAATCCCAGGCAGATTCTAATCCTAACTCAGCTGAGCCTAAGCAACTTGGTTTCATTTTTATTCCTATCTATAACACATAAAAGAAATCTGAAATCGTATTTAGGGTTTCTTTGTCCATATCTAACAATAATCAGTTATGTTAAAGGAAGCAAACAGCAGCTGAACAGGGAATCTGTAAAGGCAACAGAGCACATGTTTATGCACAACTGCAGATGAAATAGGGATGAGGACAGAGCCAGCCCCTTCCAGGGCTCTCCTTGCTGAATGCCTCCTGGCTCCTGGGTTTGGGCCCTCATTCTGGATGCAAGCTGACACTGTGGTCTGACTGGAAATTTCATTTGTGTCTTAGCCATTGCAATATCCACATTAAAAATGTTGTGGGGAAAAAATCTGTGAATGGAGAAAGTGGTGTAAATATTGGTTTTGATCAGTAAGATGTAAATTGAGGAATGAAAAAACAATTTTTCCCTTTTAGTATTGCTTGAGTTTAGTGGCTAGCTTGCTACATCTTATGCATAATCATATCTTTAGTGGTATTAACAAACATGTCAGCAATTCCATCACTAAAAGGAATCAGCATATGCATCCAACTATGCAATGGCAGGAGTTATAAGCAAAGAAGCATTAGCTAAGAGCTTCAAATTCAACTATAGTAAGAAGGAGCCTACAAGACAGAAATCCCTTAGTCCCTCGTCACCCATGGACAGGGAGACTGGCCTTTTAGTCCTTTAACAAAGAGACCTGCCGACTCACAGGGTAATTGTTTGAGTAGTCTGTTATTGATTGCACGTATTTTGGTCAAGTTGTGTTACATAAACCTCTATCTTGGTAGATGAGCTGTATCCTGGCCTTTCTGGATGTTGGTAAGGTTGCACAGAGCATCTAATGGGGCTGAGGATCCTGCAGCCTCCCCATGGGGGCAGACATCCTTGCCCTCCATCACCCTTTCTGAAAGGGGGGCTTCTGAGATCCCCATAGCAGGTTGATAGCTCACAGGCATACTTTATCCTGGGCTACTGGTGTCCTGGTCCAGGTATATTTGTATCTCATGGAGTAAATAGACACAGGGTTCACAAAAGGAGTTCCTAGTTTGATCATTCTTGTCTTGTGCCAGCATGAGAGAAGCAGAGAACAGGGTGAAGCCACAAGTGCAGGATCCAGTTGCCACATTCATTCCCCAGAACTGAGACTCCTTTCAGGGATACAGGACTACACTCTGCAATTTCACACTTTGGGTATGATTTCTTCTTTGAATCATGGTATATTCCATAAAATTACTAGACACCTGTCCCTTGGGCTGGTCCTGAAGTCTTTGCTTAGTTAGTGCATCTTCAGTTCCTTTGATGATTCTCCCATCTTTGTTCCATCCTGGAGATGTCTTACATTACAAAACTCTGTCTGCTAACAAACTGAAGCAAAGTGACCCTGATCTGGGGTGTAGCCATCCCGTTTTTTTGGCACAAGTAGAATTTCTTCAGGCATTAATGGTCTTAGTAATAATCCTACCTAAAATTAGTCACTCAGCTGGCTCTGGCTCTTTCTGGTAAGAGTATGAGACATGAAGACAAAGTAGCTGATTACTTGAAATGTACAAAAATTTCATAAAACTAAACAAATATTCACACAAAGTTTTCAAACAAGTATACTGATTTCATTTCAAAATACACCTTCTCTTATCATTGCATCCTAAAGGGTCTATAGGCATAGACTGTAGTGAGCCAATAGGTGAGAAATTTAGGGAATTGCTAAGTGATGAGACAAGATCTCCATGCCTCTAATTGAAAGAAATGCTGCAGTCCCTGGAACCACATGGTTCAACCTCCCTCAAGCCCTGCCTGACCCATCTACGTTGCTATCTTGCACAGCAATCTTTGCAGAGTTAGAACAGTGCAGGGGGAGGCCAATAAAGATCCCTTTGTCCATTAGGATTTAGGTGGGTCAGGGAGCTCTACCCAAGTCACAGATTCATTTGATAGTGCATATATCTACATATATGTATATATGTAGATGTGTAGATGTGTGTGTGTCTAAATACATATATACAGATAGATATGTACATATATTTGTGTGTATGTGTGTGTTCATGTGTTTGTGCAGGTCTCTGTACACATACATAGCCAAATTAATTACATCTTGTACACGTTTTATTTAAAACCAAGCTTCTCCCAGGAAAAGTACCTGCTAAGGGAACTATTAGAAATGAACACCTTAGCCAACATCCAGACCAGTGCCGTTTCCTATGCACTTATTAAGGAACAAGTTGGTCTACTTGGATTTACAAGCTGACCCCAAAGAACTGAAGAAAACTTCGGCTCACACTTTCTCTCTTCAACCATCAGTTGCAAATATCAGTTTCCACACTTTGTCACTTCTGGAAATGCTTTTGTGGTCCTCATCCATGATAAACAATACCTTAATTCCAAATCATAGGTCCATATATTTCTTGCTGTTTGTAAAAATGTGGGTTCCTGGGTTTCCCTGCACTTTTCATTTGACCTGTGTGATGTTCACTACAGCCTCTCTCCAGCACATGCACACCTTCTCCTCCAAGAATTATTTTCTGGTTGGCCAGATTTCATCTTCCATGTATTTTGTGTGTCACATACATTAAAAAGGTTGGTACTTTTTACAGTTGTAAGGAGTCTCATTTTAATTCTGCTAACTGAGCTTGTGATTGAGGCACAAAGGGTGAAAAGGCTGAATTAATGACATGGAGAGCAGAGTGAAAAAGAAAGAAATAATGCTTTTTGTCCCAAATGTACAATTACATTCCTTTTTCTTTGCTGTGATTTTCTCCACAACAGTATGGGCAGCCAGGAAATGAGCATATGAGGTTCCTAAAACCCCTGTTATGACACATACCATTACCTCCCAAGATTAAAGTCTTATTGGTTATACTGACATTGGCAACAAAACCTGAGTCCTTGGAGCAGGGGGCTTGAGAGGCTTCAGAAGAAAGGTTCAAGTCCTGAAATACCGCTTTAGTACGAGCGTAAGCTCTTCTTTACCTCATTTGCACTTACAAGGTATAGTCACCTTCTCTGCTGACCAAGAATCATGTACCCCTGAGTTTTACTGTAGATGCCCTTATGCTGATATACAGACAGATTACAGCAGACAGTAGCTAGAAAACATATAGGACAAGAGTTTGATGGATATTAATTGTCTCTTGAGCTCTTGCTTCAGCTAGTAATTCAGACCTACCTACAGAGGCATGTGCTGGCTTTGGCCTGGTATGGCAAATAGTATTATTTGACATAATATTATTTTGCCATCTAGAGCCACTTGCTTCTTAAGCATCACTTTCATGAGTGGCATCATCAGGCTAAGTGAAGCTCCCAAAATAAAACATCCCAAAATCAAGGGTTTCCTATAGGGTCTACAAAGACTTAATGACTTCCAGGAATACATAAGAAAGCTTTGATTCATGTCACCTCCTTAGTTACAAATCCTTTTTGGAAGCAAGCAGGAAATTCTCCAGTAAGAAGGGAACATATTTTAACATCAACATGGATCTCAAGATAAACAACACACAACCTCAAATACCGATCAGAAACAGTTCACACAACACAGAGCGTTTAGTCATTACAATACTATATTCCATTTAAATAGCACTTATGTCCCTAAGTTCTACATAAACAGAGCTAGCTGCAGAAATCACTTCATCATTATTCCAATGCAACCATCCTCAGTGGATAAAAGAGCACAGTAAAGCTGAACCTAAAACACTCAATATTATTTTTTCTGTTTAAGTATATCATATAAACAGAATTACACTATTTTCTCCTTCAAAAATTTAAATTTTTATTAGTAATTTAATGCAATGTTCTGCTATCTTGACTTTTTCTCCCTCTTGCTAATTGGTTTTTAAATTGTGCACATCAATTATTCATTACAGAAAATACTTCATTGCTATTTACTATTTTTGACAGGTATAACACTTTTTTATTATTATTTATTATTATTATTGTTGTTAGAACAAATATTGCTACAAACAGCAGCAGAAAAGGCACTGCTGGTAAGTATGTTATGGCATGCAAATTCAGCATTGATTTCTGAAGATGTAAACCACAGAATTACAGAAAATATTCAGAAAATTGGACAAAAACCATTTGTTCAATTTAACTTCAGAGTAAGGGCCAGAAATCATAGCTTTCTGTTAGAGATAATGAAGAGAAATAGGCATTTTTAGATCATGATTAATCTCACTTATTTTAGATATATGCTCTGAGAGGACATGAATTGGTCTTTAGATTCAGCCTTCACCTACTCTAAAAGGGAGCCCTGAATGATGAAAAGAGATGTAGGTATGTACCTTTCATCAGCTGAAACCCACCTTAAAAATATAGCTAAATTCACAGCCAAGTGACCTGACTGACCATCCGTCAGCTCTGTTATGCACTTCATACTGCACAACCTCTAGATACAACAGCTCGGGGTGAAACATTTTCACTCCAGCAGAAAGCCATCATTATCCAACATCTGACCCACAAAACCTTGACTTTGGGGTACCTACACCTTAGAAGGGAGGATTTTGACAGACAGCTCCAGCAGATTTAGCTGCTGTGGTCTAAGTTGCTGTCCTCTACCCCATTCCTCACTTCCAGCAGAGATTACCAGCACCCTTACAAGGGATGGCAGCACTGGCCTCAAACAGATGCCGCAGCTGTCCTAGTATATAGTCCACAGTGTTATCTCAAAACCCCATAAAAGGAGTTTTCTTACTGCTGGAGTACGAGACACTGGAGCCCTGAGACACTAGTGCATGTCACCTTGTCCTCTAAGGCAGTAATTTCCAGCCAATGAGCAAGGCAAACACCTGGGACAGACATGTTTTAAATTACAGCAGTTAAATCTGCCAGAGTTTGTCCGCAGAAGTTCTAAATCACTGGTGTCATTTCCAGAGGTACCTGAATTCTCTTTGGAAAGCTGCTGTGAAATGTTGAGAAGACACAGAATGAAGAAGGTATCCCTTGGAGAAATTCATAATATTGTCCAGTTCATGTATCCCTCATTTCCTTTCCTCAAATCAAGCATCTCCTCCAGAGTCTTTCCTTCTCTTACAGCTCTTCTGAGCATGCAATATTTTCATTTTCCTTTCATCCTCACAGAAACTTCCCTTTGCAAACATCCCATCAGCATAGCTGGGGACCAGACAGACCTCTGCAGGTAACTGTTGTTCCCTTATGCAGGTTGGCAGTTCTACTTGACAAGATAGTCTCTAAATCAAAACCAACAAACTCTGAAGGAAGTAGCAAACATGTCTCGATGTCAGTAGCATCTAGATCTGTGCTTTAACTCATTACATGTGTACAGAAGCAGCAAGATTTCCCAAGGTGTAGAACAAACTTATCATGACAGCTTGCACACAAGTTTCTTGTATTTTCTTTGAGATAAAGAGGGCATCCGGGCATCCTCCTTACAGAACGAGGTGCAGCAACGTGCTGTTTTTCACCATTTGATGCCAACTGTCTTTCAGTGAACACCTGCATAAGCATCTTCATATGTTACAAAATAAATCCTGACATTGCTTTCCGAATGGGCTTTAAAAATTGTACACTACTGTCCATGCAAAAAGAATCCAAACCTTGAAAGATTTTTTTTTATCAAGTCATTTGGACTCCAAGCCTTTCTTGGGAATTTTTTTAATCCTGTCTCATGGGTTGTTATCATGGTTTTTCAACACTGCCAGGTTACTAGTATGGTGAAATGATCTCACATGACACATGCACACCAGTAAGCAGACAGTAGGTGTAACAACAGCAAAAACCTATATCTAGTACTTGACAGCTATGTTATCTTTTTTTACCACAGTCTTCTAGAATTTGGCTAACTGTAAGGTAATCTTGACCAATACTGAATTTAAGTGAAACCATCCAGGCATAGAGCAGATTTCAATTTTTCTCTCCTCCTCTTTTCTAACATCCCATTATTAATTTAGAAAAACAGTGGGAATTCTTTGGTTTGCTGGCAAATCTTTTTGGTTCCCAAAAATTTTGTCAGGAAAGCAATTTTGATTAAAAAAAAAAAAGGAAAACTAAAGAAAAAGGTATGATAGTTTTCCACCAATCCCAGTAATCAGATCAGCGTGGAGAAAACCCACATGTATTACAAGCAAGCTCTGTGCCACAGGGGTTAGCCAAGTTTGCCCTGCTAAGCAGCGCTCATGGTGGTAGATCCCATTCAGAGCATATTCCCCAGTATGCAGACTGCCAACAAATGCATCATTTTTCCAAGCGCAAAAGCCTGTGATAGGTACTACCAAACCAAGCAAGTTTTCACGTCTCCCACTAGTTGCTCTTTCTTCCCCCTGCCTATCAGTACCAGGAGGCAACAGCAGTAACTGCTGAAGAGCATTAGAAAGGCACATGGGATGGTGATAAAAGGCTCATCTAATTAAGGTATCTAATTAAGAGGTTCCTCTGCTTTGGTGCTTCTCTTCCTCAGTTTCACTGCAGTTAGATGTTTACTGCTCATCTAGCACATTGCATTGCAATAAGCTCTTCCACCCACACTCATGGGCTGGTTTCCAGATTTTGTTGGAGCTTACCTCTGAAAATTTCCCTCACGTGACATATTTTTCCACGTCTGCCTGTGATTGGAACAGCCAACATGCTCCAGCTGTTCTCACAACCATTGCCTCCTAGGATTTCCCCATGGGAAAAGTTACCAACACTTTGTCACTATTGCAAATTACCATTTGTAGACTTGCACAAAAATTAGCCCATGATACCTTAAACACTTGTTGTGAGCTGCAGCTTCTGTTGGCTTCCAAATATGGTCTGCAGAAAGCTACATTGCCAGCTCAACTGCTTGAGTAATAAGGACAGAGAAAGAAAACGTCTCCGGACCTTGCATCTGACTCTGTTCCCTCCGTCATACTACTGGCAAAGCAGGTGCTCTCATTTTCTCTTCGCAAATGACTAAGGTGAGTGAAATTACTAGACTGTCCTGAACAACATATTTACCTCCCTCTTGTGTTCCTGAAATATGGGTTGTGGTCCTGTGGAGAAGAGAGCTTGTAGAATGCCCTAAATCAAGCCTATAGGATCTGAACTGTTTCCAATGTTATCTTCAAATCTAAGAAATTCACACACCTGGTGTTGGACAGATTAGCTGCTCAGCTCAGGAGCTATTGATATTTTCTGTCTTGAAAATGTGAAGTTGAGACTGCAATAAGCAGCCACTGTCAGCAGTAATGTGCCTTGGTAGATGTTTTCTTTGCTGTCCACAAGCATATTTTGGATTTTATTTTGCATGAGTCTGGAATGCCTCTGAAACAGCTAATGGATACTAATTCACAGTGATAATATTGTAGAAATAAGAGTTTCCCTTTCTAGAAGATTATGATCTGAGCACAGTGATAAGTATACAAGCTTGTCCCAGTTACCACCCATCCACCTTGGCCACTTACTTGAATAAGTGATATTATGGCAGAAGGGAAACTACCTCTGGAAAACAATGCACAGAGAGCAGAGCTTACCTGAAGCTGAAACAGAAAGACCAAAGTGTCTGGTGGGACTGTCTGGCCCTTCCCTTCCCACAGTTGTGGGAACATCCCCGCTGCATGGCACACTCCAGCCAACCTCTCCCAAGGCTGCATCTAACTTGATGCGTGGTCCACTCCACAGCAGGTCCTCTGTGTCCCAGACCAGGAATGACAGGGCTTCCCCAGGACCCTAACTGCCCTTTGGCTGGTGGTAGGGAGGCAAAGGTCTGCAGCCAGTTCTTGCCCTGGCAGGCGTGCAGGGAGGCAGTGGGAGACAGACCCATATGCTGCTGAATTACCCCCACTTGCACACTCCCTCATTCTGCTTGGAGAGGCCAGTTCTCCATCCACCTGTCTTTTCAGAGCAGACCTAGAAGCTGCCTGCAGCTACAGACCACAAAAATGATTTCTCTAAATCATTCCTCATCTTGAAAAGGTGAGCAAGTTGTACCCAGATACTATTTTCTCATCACCTCTTCTCATGACAGCATTGGGGCAGGCATCTGAAGATCTGGAGCAACCTCCTCACACAGCTTACCATTTCTCCTGATGACAACATTTGCTAAAGCTTTACAGTGGCAAACAGAATTATCTGTTAAAATGTCCCAATGATGACTCTTTTTTTATTGCTATGCCTGAGATACATTTAAATAAAACCAAAGGAAAAAAAAAAAAAAAAACCTTAGAAGTGATTTCACGGTCAGCGGCAAAAAAAAAAATAATAAATTTCTTCCCAAGCTTCTGCAAGTGTGAAAAGCCTAGGTATTTCTCATCCATTTACAATGGGTGAGTAGCAGACAGAGAAATCTTCTGCACAGAATGAGTCATTTCAGCTCAAAGACTTTAGTAAATATCAAATAAGCTGCTGTTCCTCCGGACACCCAGCAGAGCAGCTGTGGTACCTTGCTGCTGTGGCTGCCCACACTGTGCGGGAGGGGAGCGCTTCAGGGGCAGAACTGGAAAGCACTTTTAGCAAAAAAAGCAGTGTCAGGCTCAGGGTGAAATTTCTTGCCCTCTTTAGACCAAAAACCTGTGGAAACCTGCTTGTGGAAACAAGCTGGATTTACTTGTTGGCATCATTTTAAAGAGAAGTTTTCACTGAAGTCTTGGAAAGCCCCAACTCAAAAAAAAAAATCTGTTTCTCAGTCACTGTATTATTCAGGATGTCACATTTCTTTTATATGCCTTGCTGTAGATCTCTGGTGACCCTGAAAGCACAAGTAGCAAACCAAAATTATCTCAGTCATTAATTAGGAGCCATTTTAGTACATTTGGGGATTAGTGGTCTTTGACAGACACTCAGTGATGAAAGGCACAAAGCTATTGGGACAAAGCCAAGTATCTTTATATACCTCTCAGGCTACAGACAGAAGAAACTCACCTGAAATTGTTAAAAGCAATCATCTCTCTGCAGGATAACGAGATACAAATAATTAGCAAAGGATGTGCCTCTGGGCCAGTGTCCTTCAAAATATTTCAGCTTACTTTTTGATGGAGGCAGCATGAAAAGGGAACAGCAGTGATTACACAGAGTTTGAGGATGATCTTTGAGCAGGTAGCAATTGAGGAAGGTCCATCTGAAAAGTGGGAATATTCTTTTAAACTATCTGAGGATAGGCATACCTTGATTTAATATTGGAAAATGCAGTAAAATATTGAACATTTTACTCACTGCCTGTTCTGCACTCCCATCATGTGCCCTTCCTCAACCAGTGTTATAATGACAATAATATTCTTCATTTAATACTTCTTTCCTAGTTGACATAACTAGTTGGTATATATATGTATTGTTAAAGCATAAAATGTGAAAAAAAAATTGCTTGATTTCCACTGTTAATAAACCCTATCACCCTCATGGGGATTGGTACACCAGTCTTCAAAGAAACACAGGGCTGTTTTCACTGCCTATAACCATTTGTTCATTGTGACTGAAGCAAAATGGATATTTAGCCAGCATCTAGTGTGAGAAAAGTGCAGATAACAAAGATTGTTAACATCTTATCTCTAAACTAACTTCCTTCAGGATTCAGTATGTTCATATATCTCACTTCTCCAAATAGAAAGCATAATACATGTTCCTCACCACGCCGGGGGGATGGAGGGGGAAGTTAATGTGAAGCTGGTGGAGCACAACATAGGCATCATTAAATGATTAAGTCATAAGGCTTGTGAAGTCTTTAATTCTCCTCTTCCTAGGAGAAAAAAAAGAAAAACAAAGCACATTTTACTCACAAACACTTCTAGGACAGAAAATAAATGTTAGGACAAGTTTTCTCTGGAAATCTCTATATCTGTCTGCCTTCCCATCTTGTCTAATTTCTACACTGTTAGGGCATGTTAACCTCTATAGCCAGCAGGGAGATCTGGGTAGAAAATGCACCCATCACTGCAAAATCAAACTGCTAACAAGTCCCTAGTAACATACAGCTAAAAATATGTCAGGATGATGCAAAATTCACCTACCAAAAGCCAAAGAACCATCACATAGCCAACAAAGAAATTTTTGTTCTTACTAAACTCATCTTCCATCTTATTTTCTAAAAGTTTGAATTACCACAATCACAGGCATGAACTCAGCAAGCTTTGGCATGGTGCACCATCTCACTGACAGTGTCAGCAGAAGCAGCTCCTGGCTCTGGGCAACAACAGATGTATGCAAAGGAGAAGACAACTCTCATCCCACCACCTTCCCAAGGTTGGGGAGCTAACAGTGGCAGAGCAGCTCCCGAGGAGGCGGGCTGGGCAGGGGAGCCTGCTTGACCTCAATGTTTTGTAAAACATGCTGTAGCATAGCTAGGCATCATCCTGGTTAGTGCAGTTACTGAGTGAGGACCTGTGGCTTGCATTACAGAGGAGATCAGATGAAACAGCTGTAGCCTTCAGGCCTGAAAAGATATTAAAAGGCAGGATATTTCTTCTCTCACTGTTTTCAGATCTTTTACACTGAATCTCTACATCTAGGGGCAAAGCTGAAACCAGAAAGCCCTGTGTATTAGTCCATTAGGTAGTTTTCAGAAAAAAAGATGGGTTTAAACCCAACTCCTACCTTCCCTGTAAAGACTTGTTTGGGAGTCTCATTGTTACCCCTGCTCCTACTCACCACAGAGTTTGCTACACCTTGTAGCTGAAAGCATTAAATACCTCCTTACCATACATACCCAAAACACTGAATTTTTTTCTTTACATATCTGGGGCATAATTGCATTTCTTATACCTCAATTTTGCACTTGAATGAAAGTAAGCTAAGTTAGTGCTTGTGATTCTGGTAACCCAAACTTGTAGATCATACCATGGACTGGCTGTGTAATGACAAAAATTACTATATTGTCTATGTGCTGGGTTTTGGCATTTACAGGTTTTGTTCTGATTGCTGTGAATCAAAGATCTGGATATATAAGTATAATTCACTGAAAAATAAGTTCAAAATTTTTCACATATCTGAAACTTTATCCATTGCTAGAAAGTACATGTATTAGCTGAAATGGTTGCTGACTGATGTGTTGCTTTGGCTGACTAGTTAGACAAAATGCTCTAGAGTGACATGCTCTGCTGATTCACATCTCTCTCCCCTTCTAGATGTTATTCTCAACCGAATATGAAAATTATGCTTTCTTCCACAATTCCTCGTAACTTTTCTTGAAGATTTTTCAATTCCAAGCCTGACATAATTTTCCATTTACTTATGATGTGCATCATGAGTTTCTACAAATGGTATAAAAATTAAGGATGAAGAAATTTTCAAGAAGTAGAAATCAAATTAGACAAAAGGTCTGTGTGGAATAATCTGTATTTGACATTAATATATTATACATCTCTCACAGAGTATTAAAAAAAAAAATCACAGTGAGGAGTAATCAGTGTGTGGAAAAAGTTAATTTCTGAAAAAAACACACAAAGGCATCATGCACTGTCAGCCCAGTATATAGGTCAGCCAGAATTTTCAAATAAGAGTCAGTGAATGTTTTTCATTTTTATTATTATCAGAATTGCCCTAAGGTACTGCTGAGGTACACCACCAATATTTTCAATCCACTAAGGACTGGAGAGTTAAATGTGAATAGCAGAGTTGCACTGCAGGAGACAGAGGGAAGGTTTAGGACAGAAAAGTGTTGGGCAGCTCCTGTCCTGTAGAGCAGACAGCAAGTGGAGGACAAAGAGTAGGCTGGAGGGACGCTGACCCTCATCACAAGGGCTTGCACAGAGGCAGCACAACACTTACATCTAGCATAGGTGGTGGGATGAAGTCTAAATGCCATGATGTGGTTGTTGACCAGGCTCAAGATCCCTGGGGGAAGACAGATTTGGGAGATGAAGAGCCCCTGGTCCCACTGTCCAAAGTGGTACAGGCATGTCCTGTCACAAGAGGGAGCACACAGATGAATGGATAGACAGCTGCTCTCAGAGCCTGCATCTGCCTGGGAAGGTGGGATGTCAGCACCTCAAGGCAGATGTGAGGAATTTCAGTTTCTACAGTATGACCACAAGTTTCAGCAGCTTAGCATTGTCGTGTTCTTCCTTTTTAATTTCACTGTGAATGGGAAATTTAGCCAGACAGACAGAAAATGAGGGACAGGAAAATCTGCTATGGAAATTTCAGTCCTAGAGAGGGTGGAGAGTTGTTAAATGCCAATAGCAGAGATGCACCATAGGAGACAGAGGTCACCTTGAACTCAACAGGTTGGTCAGAAGATCAAAACAGAAATCTTTTAGAGGCCAAATCAGAATGCAAGTTTTCCAACCTACCGTGAGAAATATTGTTCATTGAACACTTTCAAAATGTGTTGGTCTATTTATTTTCACTATTGTATGTCCCTGAGGAGGTGGTCCATTAGCCAGACTGCTTCCAGGTAAGACTCAGGGAAAGTTCTTTCAAGCCACAAGGAAATCTGTGGAGCCAGGATTTGGGCCAGGGTGCTGAGATATCAACAAGGGCAGAGCTTTTCTTGCCAGTACAATCCTGCTCATGTAAGGATGCACCAGCTGAGGAGCCGGTGAGCAGGACATGTGCCGCAGAGGTGACAGCTCTCTGAACACCATTGCTCTCTCACAGAGGGCTGAGATGTGCAGGTTCAGAGGGGGGGATCTCAACACAGCAGATGGGTGAGCAAGCAAAATAACACATCCAACAAGGAGATAGGCTGAACCTTGTTAAGATGCCTGCTGTTTTAAGATAGCATCTTGTAGATACAGATTTCTCAAAAAGGAAACAAAAACCCATTTTCTTAGTGACAGAGAAGAAATATGCAGATCAAGAACTCTGATCAGGAAAGACATGCTTATGAAAAAGAGCTAAGTGGTGTAAGAAAAGATACAGTGGGAAGAAAGGAATCGCAAAGTTGTTTGGAGACACAGGAATGCATCTGCTGGTAGAAAGAACATTGATATGAAGACTGCTTATCTTAAATTTAAAGACAAGGCTGATTCAAAGCTCATTTAATTTTGCTTTGCTTTGGATCACAATCGGTGATAAACATACACTGAGTAATGAATGATGGCTTGAAGTCAATATGTGATTGAGTTGAAATCTGTGAGGTCCTCATCATTGGCATTTCTAAGTCCACACTGGATCTCTCATAATAGACGGCTTTTCAGAAAACTGAAATTTTCAGAAAATTAGAAAGTGACCTAACATATTAAGAACAATAAAAGGAAGTCTTCAGGGTTTATATTGCACATCAGTTACCTATTTAAACCACAAAATACACTCAGGAGCAGGGACATTATGGCTAGCAAGTACTCATAGCCCAAGCTGATGCTTTACGCTGCAAGGCAATGTCTGTACTCAGAATCACTGTTTGTGATTCGGAAAAACTTTTCTAATACCCAACATAACATGTAATCTTTCCTGTTGAGATATGCAGCACTTTTCACTGAAGCAGATAGTACTGGCAGTTGTTGGGGGTAAAGTCATAAGGATGTGATATAGCACGTAGAGATATACATATTGCAGCAGAGAAAAAATGTCAATGTTTCCAGGAAAACCGTATTTTACCCACATAACTAATTTCTGCCAATGATCATAGAATGACAGAAAAGACAACACCTGTTCTGAAGCAAAGAGACCTTGTGAGGTTAGCTAACCTTTCTCCTGCCTGGGCAAAAGCAGCTGTATCTACACCTGACAGATATATTTCAAACTCATCCTTAAAAATAACCAACAAGATTCAGTAGTCTCCTAGAAAATTGTTGCAATCTTTCCTTATTCTCACATGAGAAGACATATTTGCAAAAAAAATTCAATATGCCCTCCAGCTATTTCCTTAGTAATATTTCCGTGCATTGTTACAACACAAAGCACAGTCAATGAGAATTAAATGGATAACCTGAACTTGAGATAAGAGCAGGAAAGTCTAGGTAAAGTTTCTAATGGAATTCTTAACGTCAGGACTTCTGAGCTTCTCTTCTGATTTATTAAGGCTCTGTTCCCTCCAGACTTTCTGATATACAGAATTTCGTGAAGAATGATATCTCTAGGAAGAAGCAAAGTTGAGGTGATTTTTTTTGACAGGAAGCTAGTATCAGCAATAAATATAGGGCAGCTTCTGCTGCTTTTTAACATAAACCTGAGAGGCTGAATAGACTTTGCATTTCCTTAATGGAGATACATTTTTTCAATTTAAAATCCTATGCAAGTGAAATACTGCTTTCATTGATGGTCACAGTTGGAAATCAATTCAATATTACACATTCCGAAATAGATCCCATAAATTGCCTTAGCTTCTTGATTGCAGTGTAAGTCTGACAACCCACACAGCTGAGACTCTGTCTCTCTGTTCAGTCAGTGGATGATTTTCTGACTGCCACCTTATAAACAGAGCAGGTGAGCTGGCAGTAAAGATAAGACTGAGAGAGATCTGCTGACATAAGATTAATGTAGACATTTCTCTCTTGATAGTATTTGATTTTCAGAGACTCATGAGAATTTAGAGCTCAAATCTCTGAGATTCATGATATACTGTACTATACAAGGTCATTCATGTCACTGACAACTTTATGGGCAATAGCTCTTGCCGTCAGATAGCATTCAATATGTGCAAACACAGGCTGAAAACTGCATTCATTTTGAGCTGTAACGTTGCAGGTTCTGTCTCATGAACTGCTGGGAGCACAATTTATCATACTTGTGCCAAATTAATCGCAAGAAAGTATGGGAAATGTTAGACCTACATCCCAGAGAGGCAAACTGTCATGGAGAAATTCAGGGATTAGCACTGAACCAGAGAGGCTGCTGCTGCTGGAACAGGATCAGGAGCTGAAAGGCTGCTGGAAACCAGTACTCAGGCTCCAGCAGGCCAGTTCCCCCTGATTTAGGATATATGGGCAGTGAAAACTGACTTTACAGAGTCACACAGGTATTGCACCAGTCTCTGGATGACGCACTTCTCAGCTCAGGGAGGTGCACATTTTTACCTCTGCTGTGTCCAAGCTACTAACCCTGATAATATTTAAACTAATATCACAATGGTCAAAGTCATAAAACTCTAAAAATCCCTTCTTATA
Source organism: Actenoides lindsayi (assembly GCA_025331215.1). Lineage (NCBI taxonomy): Eukaryota > Metazoa > Chordata > Aves > Coraciiformes > Alcedinidae > Actenoides > Actenoides lindsayi. Next base: position 40,112 of record WTSP01026203.1, read on the forward strand.
GGGATGCAATGAAAGCAGAGGGAGCAGACAAGCCTGCTAACTTATCCTCCTTGTGTGCAATATCAAATAAGGACAACATCTGGGTGATGCGCAATCAGGGTCCTTGCACTCCTGCTCTACAGTCTGAAGCCTTATTTTGAGAAATGTCAAAGCATGAAAAGCCCAAAAGAACAGCAGCTCGTTCCTTCACTTTTCTTGAAACATTGCAATGACAGACATTGAAAGCTGACCTACTACGTCTATGAAAACTTTTGCAGTTCTATCCTCGAATTAAGCTAAGAAAAATTATTCATGTAATGAACACTGCCAGATCTCAGGTGATACAGCTCAGGAGAGATCTTTTTTTTTAGAAGAGATGAAGGGGTTTTTAAGACTTTCACACATTTTTGTGGGCTTACTCCAAAATCCCACACCTGCTTTTGTACCTTCACTTGCACTTCAGAGGATAAGGTATGTTAGCAACAGAGGCAGCTGGGCTTGGGGAAAGGAGACATACAGTGGCTGGGTAGCCAGAGCCTGGTAGAAGTTGCTGTGACTCCACAAGACTGTAGGAAACAGTGTCAGGATGCTGACAGAAGATGTGTGATGTATTATATATAGCTGATGTTAGGCACTGAAGACTTTCATTCTCACACTAGTGGAAGAATAACAGCCACTACCTTGATTTTGACAGTGAGATTGGATAGACAAGAGGAAGAAGATGTACAGATACTATATGAAAAAATTTGATACTAAATGCAGGGGAAATCTCTGTGTGTGTCTGTGGGTTGGTGGATGTCTGCATGTGTGCCTATGAACACATGTCAGGTGAGATATTCATGTATTACAACTTCTCAGGCTGGTCTAAGTGAATGTGGCAGTAGACTGAGGGAACTGTATCCGTAATATAATCTGTGAAAAGTTCTTTTCAATTTGCACTGTCATCTAACAGCCAATGTTTGGTATCTATAGTAGACAGTAAATGATGTCTTTGGGGGTTTTTTTGGATTGATATAATTCTTTTGGAGTAAACAATCATTTGTTTTCTTTTCCAGTGTAAAGATAGTGACAGGCTTATCGATAAAGGAGAAAGTTCTCAAGTGGCTCAGGCAGGTGCAGCTTGTGAACTGCATATAGGCACGACCGACCCAGATGCTTTCTGATACACAACCGGCACAGCTGGGCAAGGCTGGCAGGACCTGGGGGAAAGAAAAAAAAAAAAAAAAGCAAGAACAGGCACTCCCAACTCCAACTGATGTAAGCCAGAAAGCAACAAACACCAGAAAGATTTGCAAATCAGATCAAGCAGTACCCAAAGATTTGCTGAAGTCAGGGAGAGCTAAATACATTATTGTTCATATTTAATTTATGTTGTCAAAGTTGGCTCAGTTGAGCACTAAAAACCTTTTCCTGCATGCACGACTAGGCTTTTCTGCATCTTCTGTTCAACAAATACTTAAAATACCATAAAAGTGTTTGCATTGGAGAGAGGGTTCCAGGATGCATAGCCTTTTCTCAGGATATAAGAAAGTCACAGCAGTGTTGTGAGGATAAAGACAAGAGGGGTTCTGGGGAGCTACAGAGGTGCTCAGTGTAGACCAGCCGTAAATGGGTGGATATGGCAAATACAGTTAGTTGTTCATATATACAGAACATTCTTCTCCCAGCTGCTGGTGTCTCAGCAGGTACTTGCACAAGTAGTAACTGCAACTTAGCCTTTTCACATGATCCCACTGTCTCTTTGTCTGACATTGCCAGTCAGTCTATCAGTGCTCCTCAAAATAATTTCTTAATGTGTCATCCACAGAATTTAATTAAGTCTGACTGAAAGGAAAACATCTCAAAGATGGAAAGTCCCCAAAAGTTTTGTGCAAAAAGGTACTGAGGCTAACTAGCTAAAAAATAAAATACGAGAGGCCTTTTTGCCCTTCCCTTGTCTTGGCTGAACAGGTTGCTGCATGTGAAAAACTCTTGTTAAACATCAGAAAGTTCACTGGTAGGAAAGTTGTTGGAGGACTCATTGGGACAGCGGTGAGGCTGACTTGGGCACTGGTTTGCACAGCACTGCACACAGCAGTGTAGCCCCAGAGGCTTCACTGCAGGTTAATCAGGCCATTGACCCAAGCCAGCACCACTGCAGGTCAGCTGAGGGGCACACCAGGCAGAAACCTACTGGAAATGACGCTCCATCGCTCCTGCAACTGCATGCTTGCATGGGTAAATGCAAATTGTTAGTGAATATGTCCTTGCCTCCCCTTTGCTTTCTTCTTGCTGGAGCTGCTCCAGGTTGAACCTTTACACCTGCTCAGAAGTGCTCTGTTTTTGAGCTCTGTTTCAGCCTTGTCCTTTCAGTATCTGGCCAAACAGTAGTGATTACAGCACTGTCTAGCAAGCAATGGTTAGAGATGTGTGCTTAAAAGGCTGTTCTTATATATTCCAGCTTCATAATCTGCTTTTACTACAGGAAAATTTAGGAACCTATGCAGGTTGATAATGCCCCTTTTGAGAAGAAATTAGTAGAAAATGTGGGATATATAGACAAAAGCACTTGTACTACTGTTACTGGAAGTGAAGAAGAAAACTACCATCTCCCAGTGCAGTTTGGAAAACAGAAACATTTTATATTTTGCATCACTTAATAGCCAGGAAGTGTAGCAATTAAAGGGACCCATCTAAGTAACAACACCAGAAAATTCAGGGGGTAGAAGGAAAACTTTTCAATCTTGGGTTATTTCAAACAGAAAGATCTCAGAAAACACAGAAGTAGGGGAAAGGGACAGTTGTAGATGTTAGCTACAGCAAAGTATCTAAAGGTGATACTGAAGGAATAAGTGAGGAAACTGAGGAAACTTCATTTCTGAAAAGTGAAGAGCCAGATGGAGCTGAAGTGCCCCATACACCCTCTGACTGTCAGGGAAGAGAGGGTGGCAAGCTGAAAGTGGAAATTAAAAAGAAAGTTCAGGAGGAGAAAATTACTAATATTTGCATATTTCTTTATCTACACAAACTCTCATTCACACAGAGCAACTGGGGCAGGACACTGGAAGCATTGTCTTTGCTCACATAGCCTTTTGTTGCTGAGCCATGAACATCTCAGCTATGGGGACAGAAGTCACAAGAGGTGAGAAGCATTCAAGCAAAAGGCCTCCCAGAAGGTTTTAGACATGATAAATTAAAGCTCTGCATGAAAAGCTGTGGAGAAAGGGAGTAGAACAGAGGGATATTAAGCCAATGTTTCATTTCCTCCATAAAACCCACCTGTGTGCAGAGGGCCAGTATAAAGCCTTTGCATAACTTTGACAGTATTAATTTACCATCAAAATCTATTTTGCAGCTGGAAGCAGGCTTTCTGTGCACATAGTGCTTTGCTCCTTGGCGGGGTGGAAGCAGGCTTGGGAAGGTAGTAGACAGCCTGCATGGAGGAGCACCATTCACCCCCCATGCTGGCACAGCTGCGGGGGAACAGAGATTGCCTACCAGGGTACCAGTGAGCTGGGAAACACCGAGGTTATAGGAAGGGAGGACATCATTCAGCATGCCCATACCCCACGGATATTGTGATTTGATGCATCAAGTTCTGGATGTATGTGGTGCAGGTGAAAATGGCACAAGAGGATCTAGGTTCATTTCTGCTCAGAAGTTTCTTCCAGTAGACTGGAAAGATAGTTCACTGTAGGAAGCCTGAAAATAACCCTCAAAGGGCACTGCTAGTTTGTGCTGGGATCGCAGCCCCATGAACAGCATGGAAGAGCTGCGTGCCATGAAGCTGAAGAGCCACCTGGGAAATAGCTCTGCTTCCTCCTGGTGACCCAGACCACACACACACATGTCACTTTTTCTGCAGGAAGCAGGACATTGAGGCATGGTGTTAGGCTGAACACAAAATGATGGCACTAAAATATTATCTAGGAATAAACTCTCGTGGCAGTTTTTAGTCCTTAGAGTCATGATAGGGAAATACATACAATTTTCCTTCAGTAGACATGAAAAGAAAGTGCAGAATAACTGACTAGTTTATCCACTAAAATCCTAACACTTTGTGGCAGATGTTTCAGCAAAAGAGATCTACTAATTTCTGTGTCATGTGCTGCAGGTTTGAAACTGATAGAGAAGGTAAGAGAACTTATGAAGAGCACTATTCATAAAAGTAGTTAAGAAAATGTAAATAAAGGGGGGGGGAAGGAAATAAATAATATTCTATTTAAAAAAAAAAAAACAAAACAGAGCAAGAAGGAAACAATTACCTTCTCTAAGCAGAAGCACTTGCTCCACTTTGCTGTTGGGTATGGCAAGGTCCAGGGCACATTTGAACTCAGCATTTCTGCATTTTGGGTTAGCACCATAGTCTGTCAGCAAGGTGACTACCTCCACACTGGATTTTCTTGCTGCTGCATGGAGTGGGGTGTCTAATCGCTTCCCCATGTTAATGTTGGCTCCTTGAGTGTACAAGAGTGCACTGTTAGATTTCACAGGCAGCAGGAACTGTCTGACCCCACAACACACAGGCTGGTTTCTACCAGTACCCTAAATAAATGAAGGGGATGGATGACACACAGTCCTCTCAGATTTCTCTCAATAGCAGCAGTGCAAAACTCAGCAGGTCAAATACCTGCTGTGTAAAAAGCTCTCTGAGACACCGAATCCTGTTTGCAACAGACAGAACTGAGCAGCTTGACCTTCAACCCAACAGATGTTCAAAGCCTGCCATATGCTCTGTAAATTTGTTAATAAGATAAAATCTAACATAGATTATATTAATTCAATTACTGGGAAAAAACCAAACAACAAACCACAAACAAAAAAAACAAACAAAAAAACCCAAACACCACCCTTTAGGTATCTCATTGTAATAACTCCAGGAACACAGCAAGCAAAATTCTTGCCCCAGGCTCACCATGCACAACATGACCACACTTCAAGCAGGTGTAAGTCAGCTAATGTACACTGACAGCAAAAATTTATGCTAGCTCATAGCCTGTGCCTGGACCTGCAGAGATTATTCTTTCAAGTAGCTTTAATGCTGTCTTCATCATCCACTGAGAAGTATGTGAAATTGATGCTTAGCATGGCAGTTTATCATAACCAAGAGTTGATTTTGGTCACTAATATTAGCCAGCATTGTCTGTGCTTCCTGTCATCATTCTAGAAGAGTAAAAATATTTTATTTTCACATTCAGACAACCTCACGGAGGCCTCTGTAATTAAGGATTTATTTTTTTTTACTGAGGAAATCATAATTTCTTCATGAATGGAATTGAAATTAATAGCCTCAAATGAGTCTGAGACTCAGGCTGCCCGAACACCTCTTGTGGAGATGATGTTTGCAGTGGAGAGGAAGCCCAGAGAGACCAACAATGCTGGTTCACACCACCACAGCTTTCCCCAAGCCCCTTTTCCAGGTGTACCTAGCTCCAAAAGCTTCTTGACACAGTCTATCCTCTGGTACGTGCAAGCCACATAGAGCAGGGTCCCATGCTGCAAGTCTTCTTGGTCAATGTCAACCTCATGGGCCAGAAGAATCTCCATGCACTCCCTGTGACCTGTGGAAAGAAAAAGAGCCACCACTTAATGTGCTGCAGACCAGAACACCCAGATAAAACAAATGAGTCACAAGAGCTGGGAATAAGCCAAGCCTATTTATCTGTACCAGTACGCAAGGGCTTTTTAAAAAAAAATATTTGAACATCAATAAAAGATGTATTCCTCGTTTATTGTTAGCCTCACTCACAGCCTGAATGTTACCTCTCTTGACTGCTTCATGAATGGGTGATGGGTGGTTCCTGAGCTGCGGCTTGGCTCCAAATTCGAGCAGCATGTTGACACAGGCCACACTTCCACTGCAGCAGGCATTAAACAGAGGAGTGATGCCATCGATGGTGACTGCATTGACCTGGAACAGCAAGACATGCTCAGCATAATCCAATTTTAGAGGAACGCCCTTGCAGCATGCCTCATGTGCACACCAGAAATGCACCAGAAAAAGATGCCTGTCTTGTTTAATTTCAAAATTGATTTTGTTAACAACATTCAGAACCATACGTTGTGGCACAACATCCTCCCTTGAGGCCTGCCCTCTCTCCTGGATAGCTAGTGCCTTAAGGCAGTGACACTGCCTGCTGTGAAGGCTCCTCCTAGAGTTGCTCAGAAAATGCAGATTTTATTTTACTTATGTGGACAATTTGAGTATCTTCATGATCATCTAGTCTGCAGCAGCCCAAAGCCAGAATACACTCAGATGAAAAATTGCTTTGCCATTTACTTCATGTTTAATACTTTCACCTGAAAACACGTTTCCAGCAAAAGAAATTTTCATGGAAACACAGTCGTAATCCTGAGCAGAAAAGGAGCTTGAAAGAGTTCCTGTCTCTATGCACGTGTGTATATGTGTGTAAGAGGGAAAGAATTTCCTTTCTCCACTTCCAATGTAAAGACCTGGCAAGGACCACCATCCATCATTCTCCACTGGGAGAGCACAGTCACTGGTTTGTGTTTTGCACAGCGCCAAGGCTGTGATGTTTAACTTCACAGCAAGCCCACAGAGGCAATTTACACTGCAAATCTGCACGTCTTTAATTCTGTGGCACACTGGAGTAGAACAGTGGAATATGCAATCACATGGCAATTTGTGCGATTTCCAAATCAGGGAAAAGAGGAAAGAAACAGGAAAGGAAGGGCTGGAAAAATCCTGGGCCACCAGGGAAGACAGAGACTTTGTTACCCATGCAAGGACAGAAACTGCATTTCGAAGAGCTCAGAGCAACAAGGTAGAAATACCTTAGCTCACATAATTTAACTAGCAAGGTATATTGCCTTTAAAGTGGAGAAAGGCAGAGAACCTTTTTTTTATCATTTTATGTTTAAGAACTTATTGGTTTATTCTGGGTAATTTAGCAACAGACTGTCTCCACTTGGTATCTTCCAGATATCATTTGTCCTTGTTCATTTGAACTACTGACTTGTTTATGATGCTGTGAGTTAACCCCTTTGCCCACGAGGTACTTTTCTCACAATTACAAGCCAGTCCTTGCCATTTCCAATGTTTCCATCCTGGCTGTCTTCAACAGGCTCCAACCGGCAGCAGCCAGTGTGAGGTGACACTCCCACACATGAAGCTGTACTTGCAGATTAGGCAGGTATACAGGAGGAGACAGCCCATTTGACATCCCCACTGATGCAGGGACCATCCATGCTCCAGGCACCCACATCCCCACTAGCATCCCCAGGACTCACCTGAGCACCGTTCTCCAGCAGCACCTTTGCGCAGGCAACGTGGCCACCCAGGCAGGCCTCATGGAGAGCTGATACACGGTCTGTTGTCACCAGGTTCACGTTGAAACCCTGCAATGCAGGGCATGAGGTGTGAGGGGAAAGCCCTGCCTGAGCTATGCAGCTCCCTGGGGCCAGCATGGGTGAAAAATGTAGTCAGAACATGGTGGGGGAGAGTCATGTAGCTGGGTTTGTGTTCAGGGAAGGTGCATGGGTTGGATTAATGCTGTTCAGCGCTTTGGTGCTTCTTCCGAAAGATGGCAGCAGGTGATGGGGTTAAAGAGGAAGCAAGGACAAGCTATGTCTTTTATTTCTAGTTCTTGACAATGCACGTCAACCACAGGAAAGACATCACTTTTCTTTGACTTATAAGGATGGCATTACCTTCCCTATTGAGCCCAGCACCAGGAGCTACAGCTGATGAGATTCACCTCCTTGAATGGGGCTGCCTCTGGCACAGGTATCAGCAGCTTGGCTGGAGCTCTTGGCTCCTTCAGTGGGGATAAAAAGGCTCCCCTAGGATATTCGTCCCATACTAAACCAGCTGTTTCTAGTAGGTCAGATGATTTCTGTCCTAAAAATACTTCCACTGTCTATATGAGGTGTCTAGTGTGTTTCACACAGGGGTAGTAAGTACCTGGTAAACCCATAAGACAGGTGAGACAAATCCCACTCATTAGTTCCTCTTGTATGACCACACAGGAAGTTTTACACTGGAAGAACCAACTGTGATTTACAAATGCCTTATTTCAGTTGTTTCCCTAAATGGCAGTTCTTACTTCTACTCCTGCACAAGCAGAAACCAAATATATTCACAAAGGAGAAAGCAATTGCCATCTGTGTTTTCCCCACAATGCAGCTCAATATCCCGGTAGTTGAGATTTTACAGTCACGTCTGAGAACAAGGCTGGAAACAGCTCCTTTTTCTGCTTGGTATCTTGTGTTTTGGGACACGGTTGGTCTCTGCCTGATGTGCTATAAACTCCACCGGTCACAAGATGGCAGCAAAGCACTTTTTAGTAGGCAGCAGTAAAAGCCATGGGCAGAAATAGGTATCTGTGAGCAATGCAACGCTGTAAAAAGTCACCGGTCCCCATGCAATAAACATTAATAGCAACCATTGTAACCACTTTAAGATAGGAATTCTATGTTAGGAAAACAATCGTTTTCCAGTTACATGAAAGCATGATTAATATAAAAACTGTCGCTAAAAATTTCCTGTACATTACATCAGTGCCAAGGAAATAGAAAAAACCTTGAAAAAATATTGACATTATTCCATTTTATAATTGTATAGATGTTCCATACTTAATGATCAGCATATTCCTTCAAGAGGAATGTCTTCTAGATGGTCCTGATAAGAAGAGAGCCATTCTCAATCATAATTCATATTAAAAATGAAACTCAGTCATTGCAAGTGAAAGGCAAAATAGCAATTGCTTCCATTATAAAATGGAAATCGATTTATAGATCTTACTATATCTGTTTTCCAGACACTGCTTGTGTTAAACCTTGTTTTCAGGTGGTTATAAACTCTTCCCAATGGATCTGAAATATCAAACTCTTCTTTCAGTGCTGGAACAGGTATTGATGAGTTCTTGAGCTCTTTTAGAACTCTGGTACTCCATCATCCCTTTATGTCCAGGCATCCTCTGGGGAGCAGAAGCCTCATGACTTTCTTGAAAGCTATGGTACTGTGGCAGAGACTTAGAGTGCCTCACGTATACTCAAGTATAGTTCTATATTTAATTTTAGGCTTGCAGTGTAACTATATTAGAAGCAATGAGCAATGATTATGCTGCTCCATGAACAGCTTTGTCCCTACATTTATCAAGGTGTGGTGAATCAGCTCCAATTCAGTCTCTACAGACATTGCTACCTTGATCTTTTTTCATCAGCAAGGACCCTCATCCTTCAGTCCCAAAATTAAATGTCTTCAGGAGAAGGACATAGGGTAGATTAACTAAATGATGTATAACCACAACACCATCTGCTTTTCCAGCGTATAGCCATGACCAGTGTATGACCAGGGCATCTACCGTGTAACCACAACACCAGGTGCTCCACTAATAAGATGGGGTAAGGTCAGCATAAATGGAGATAGAGGCAGTCAGAAAACCAGCAAAGCCCTGAATAAATAAGCCTTCCTTCTTATTATCCCTAAGCCCCATCACTTCCTTTTCCATAAAAGTAATTTTATATCTGCAGGTGAAGGAAAGAGGCATCAGGAAACAGGAGGGGGAATATTGGCTGTAAACAGTGACACCTTTTAGATGCAGCCATGATTCAGTAGATGAAGTGGAGGCTTTCACACTGGCAGCTCCTCTCCCTGAGGATGTTGTCCATTTGAGCTGTAGCCTCACAGGTAAAAATTATTGACCTTGAATATAAAAAGTCAGATGGCCAAGTCACAGAGCTTACACTCAGGGAATTCATTTCCCTGCAGGTGTCTTGATTGAGGCAGGGGGTGTGGGATAGTGGCTTGTTTGTGCCAGATAAGGACATTGAGTTTAAGCAAAGGTGGTAAGGAAGATGAGTGTCAAAGTATGAAGTACCATAACCTATCCCTTGCCAGCTGCCCATTTTCATATCCAGCTTCTTGTCCCTTCTAGTATATTCTTTCCTCCTCTCTTTCTTTTGCCTGAACTCTTGATTTCATTTGGAGCAGAGGGTATAAGGCACACAGGTCTCACTTTAGGAAGACCATGCTTGCTGTTTTATAAAGAAAAATGTACTTTTACAGCTTTCTACCAACGTTTTAAAATATCTGATTTATATTGTCCCTATTCCCAAGTCCAGTTTTCATGGTTTATCTCTGAGAAAAGAGCCCAAGAAACATTGTTTATCATACAGCAAGCTGCAAGCTGTAACAGTGTTTGTCCTGGGTTTGTACCCAGCATCCTAACTAAGCAGACTAACACATCCCCAAAGGCATACATGCAAATGTATTATTTATACAACTGCATTTCTTATGCTCTGCTGCAGTCTATTACCAGGCCACCAATTCACAGATGAAATTCAATAGAAACTATGCTGCTTCCCAGCCTTTTCTTTACCTGTGGGCTTTTACCTGTGCAATCAAGGTTTTTAGAGACAGGAGGCGTCCTTGGAAGGCAGCATCATGAAGAGGGGATCTGTCTGCCCAGCTGCCTGAAACAGCAAACGCATAAAAGTTAATTCAGGTAAGCAGCAAAAGTAGATCCTGGGAGGACAGGGCAAAACCAGCTGCGTGTAAATGCAGATCAGGACTGAAATCAATCTGGGGTCAGCAGTGAAACCATTTGATAAATTGATTTCAACAAAGCAGCTGAGGGCTCAGCACTCCTGAGAAAGCTGGCTGCTCATGAAGGGAGCTAAACAAAAGCTTCCTGGCAGAACTTTCAGCTAAAAACATGCTTCAGCAAAGACCATGACTTTAGTGCTGCTGGGACTCACCCAGGGAACTCAGAGCCCTTCAATTCTTCTGTTCAAAACTGCATAAGCCTCCATCTTTCCTAGGAACCTTTTATCACAAATCATATCCCAGCTTCTTCTGCACCTTTTTAAGAGACTCATGGCAGGGAGACATGGGGATGACTTGTCCATCAAATGAATTCTGGCATGTCCCTGGCAGCTTTATTTCCTGAGCTGACAATTTCATAAATAATATCTTCCATCTCAGACTGTCAGGTAACAGGTTTCATCCTCTTCCTCACTGGAAGGTTTCATAAAGGACATGGAAAAATAAATTCTGCCTGAGGCTTTACTTTTCTTCCTTAATCATTTTGAGCTGTTGGACTGTTCTGACTCCTTCATGTAGGCTAGCTTGCCCTTTTTCTTATCTTAATCTATTCAGGTGTCACAAAAAAAAAAAATAAATTCCTTAGTCTAGCTACTACATACACGCATAGTCAGTCAGGCTAGGTTATATTCTTGCAGCTCAAGTAGAGAGCAAATTTACATGTCCTATATTAAAATTTATAACCATGCCATGAAGCAGTCTGTAGTAAGTATTTCTCCAAGGTCCAGCTGCATTTACAGTGCCACAGAACAGAAGCAATACCAGTGTTTGCATTCATGCTCTGTTGTACAGCAACCCCATGAGCACTGTATTTGAAATCCTTGTCCTGTTTAATTTTTTCAGCTATGTCACACACCACAGAGAATGGAAAGGGTGATTTATCTCCATTTCAGGTGTTACCCAAGGCAGGGAGAAATCAATGAGAGGCACAGACATATCCCCAGGGACTTGCGGCCAAGGACACAGCAGAGGTTTCAGCCATGGCCAAAGGAGTCTCCTTTTGTTACCCAAGAACTGGGATGCACTTCAGCTCATGGGGTTACAGCTTTAAAAATAGTTACTACTTTTGTTTTCATTTATTTAAGGAGCTGTTCCTGGGCTTCAAAGGCAGGAAGCTGGCATGGAAAGATCAGCTGGCACAATATACGATCAGGCTTCTAAGGACCATGTAGGATGAACCAGGCAGGGACTGAGAAACATGATCCTGAAAACTTCCAAAACACCCCAGATCCCTTATTATGCTAGTGACTGAAACAGACAAGTTCAGTTCAGAAAGTCAGAAGACATTGCAAGTAACAAAACCCAGGGCCCTTATACAGCAAGAAGATTCAAAAGTAACTCAGACAACAGAGCTATAGTGCCTCATTTAACCTTTTATGCACATAATATAGCATGTGCAAGCGCATGTCACATGCATTTACATTGCATGTGTATGTACACACATGCCTCACCATGAAAACACATGCTGCTGCATACTTTCATGCTATCCACAGCAACCTACCTCCCTGAAACATGTGGCAAATATAGTTCCCATATGGGGTACATCTTCCATTCACAGTTGTGAGTGACATGTCTGAAAACACTGTGTCTTTTTGAAGGTCTACAGATAAATTAAGCAGCCCTGCTGCTGCTGTTGTGCTACTTCACTGCAAAGAGAAAAGGCTGTGAAGTTCCGCCTGTAATCCAATATAGTGCCCTAGCAACAGCATCACATGACCCTACGTTTTGCAAGATTATCCTTAATGGCTTTTTGCAAATGGCAGCTTGCAGATAAAAATATGTTGTGGTCTGCTAAACTTCAAGGCACTTCGATAAGAACATGTGTGAAGGAAAAGCTGTTTGCTAAATGCCTGACCACAATTGCATGAAGGCACTTGGCAAAAAAATGACAGTAATAAATTATTGGAATTATATTCTGGAGAATAACAAATAAATTAATAACCCAGACATGTCTGTATATAAAGGCTCTGCAAAAAAAATGCTTTGCTGCAGTATTTCTCTTGGCCAGATCTTAATCCCTCTGCTTGGAGTGGCCATCTCGCAGCACCCATGTTCTGCTCACGTTCATGTGCCTGTTCCTGATGGCACCAAATACAGTATATACCTGTGCCATATACTTTTCACAATAATTTTAGCTGTATTCATTTTTTATCATCTGATTTAACAAAACAAAAGTTCTTGGCTTGGATTCATAAAGTCATTAGTTATATTCTCCTAGTATCTTCTTTCAGAAAATCAACATGTGAAATTTTTTCCTTAAATACTCTCTGGCAGTAAAGCTAGCTATTTACTAAAACCATCTGTAACCCCTGCTAAAGAATGCCTCACTTCCGAGAACAATCTTTTTATTTACCATCGTGCCTTGAGCAAATGTTGTCCTCATTCTAGTTGGAGTCTCATATTTTGCACACCTAAATCATGCCAGCACATACTGACACTGCAAAGACCCCAGAAATGGAAGGCACTGCAGAATAAAACATTTGCCCATGCATTTAGCAACAGATCCCTCATTTCAGAGAAATGTAATGATTTAAATCCTCGAGTTACAAAAATGTAGCAAATATACATTTAAATGTTAGAGTGTCCATTTTTTTACTTTACCTGGGACTATTCCATAGATCTCCTCCGCTATCCTGGCAGCCTCTTTTCTGTTGCCTTTAACAATATAGAAATGGGTAAGCAAAGCCAAGGAAATCTTAATTAAAAGCTTGAAGCAAAACAAAGCAAAAATGGCAAAATAAATGTTAGTGAAAGCATGGAGTATAGAACTGCCCTCCATTTTCATTTGCTCTTTGAATAGTTTCTCAGGTCAGCTAAGTTGCACTGGGCTATTCTTGGTATCGTATGTCATCTATTTTAAACCCTCCAGAACCTGCTGTTCCTCAGTTACCAAAAATACATTCTGGTTTTATTTGGTTCGGGCTATTTGACACTAAATAACAATACCAAGGATAAGATAGTTTGAACATCCCGCGCTATACAGGAAAACAGAAAATCCTTTCTGAACCCACATGAATTAGAATAAATGTTTGGATAGATGCTCTCCATACCACCTGAAAGTCTGTACATCCACATTATATTTATTCTCAGATGCAGCAGTTCTCTTTACAAAGGCTGCATAGATAAAGTTGCAGAAATTTTTCAGACATACTGCACAAAGAACACTTCTCTGACTTTCCTGTCTTGGTAACAGGCCTTGCTGGTACTCAGATACAGAACAAAGGCAAGCATATCAAAGGAAAGCATTATCATGAAAGAATCTGAAATAAAAGCACATATTTTCAATGCCAGGTCTAAGCAGTCAAAGTTATTCCAGGATGGGAAAAAATACATTGAAAGTATGTAATGAGAAATACATAGTAACATATTGGTATTTTCCATTTCTCAAGGATGAAGAATGGTGACCATTAATGTGTCTTGCAAATACTCTCTTACTGTTTTGAAAGAATGGAAATATTTTTTCCAATATCCATCATTGATTGAAAGGTGTAATATTTGAAGCTGAAGACACACCCTTTCTTTAACTGCCCTTTTTTCTTTTTGAAGGCACATCTTTCATAGAGAATAAAGTATTTTTTCTGCATGCAATTCATTGAATCTATGTAGAATACCCCATCTCCTTTTCATTTAAACTTTTCTTGATTTCTGATTTCCTATATGCACAGCAGAAGGGAGATCTCTTTCTTTCTTTGAATTCCCTCTTTGCCCAGGTCCTCTTACCCTTTAATTTACACTCCTGTCAAGGGAAAGAGCAGAATTACTCTTCTGTCTTAGAGATCCCAAGGAGATGGTGGATATGCGGAACGGAATTTTACGGCAAATTATTTCCCTGGACATTTTAGATGCAATTCGTTTTGTTTTGTAGCAATAGAACTGCATTGGTACCCTGCTGTCTTTGGCACTCTGGCCTCCCAGGTGCACTAGAATGCTATATAAAATACATGTGGACAGACTGAAAAAAAATAAATCAGCAATTTTTTTCATTCTTCTAGTAAATATTTTTTTTTCTACAATTATGAATGAAATCAAGATATTACATTTTTATCAATAACTTGACACCTTACATAAATATTATGTTTACTTTTCCTTCCACAGTAATATAATATACCAGTAGAAACTAAAACACCTATGAATCCAAAAGAGGAAAATAGCCTATTTTTAGTCACTTTAATACTGTTTGCCACAGGACAAGACAGTTGAAGACACAAATCACATGGCAAAAGAAGTTCAGTTAAGGAATCAGAGAAAAACAGTTAAGTTTGCTCAACTGGGGAACAAAAAGGAGAAATTAGCAAAGGTGGACCAAAAAAGGGATGATCAGTTAGCCCTAGAAAATTATGAAATAATGAAGATAATAGACAGAGATATGAAACATTCCTGGAGATAATGAAAACATTCCTCTTGAAGTTAAAGGAATAGAATATAGGATGCAGAAAGACAAAACAAAAAGAAAGAAAGAAAAATTACAAAGAAAAGGTCAGCCTAAATGATGAAGATATCTCTCTTACATAGCATCTACGAAACTGGCCGTCAATAGGATGTAAACAAAAAGGAACAGCACCTTTTAAGAGAAAGAACAGAAAACAGATCTTTGGTTGCGAAGGATGTCAGTTAATATTCTTTCACAATCAGCCTGCCAGAGAGTAGGTAGAATTGTACAAGCTCACAACCTTCAGAAAAATACAAGAAATTGTAAATCAGGTGATTTCCACCGAAATTCTCTTATCCCTAAAGGAAGTTGAAATTCCAATAATAGTGAAGAGTTCTCTAGGTGGTCTAAAAAATCATGAGGAAGTTTGACCCCTTGAAAGCAGTCACAGGAATGTGACTCTTCCAGAAGGACAAGCTCCATTTGCGTAGCAGCAAAATCACCCTCCTGTCTTCAGAATAAGACAACTGAAGATTATCAGTTACACGATGGAGTCATTTGAGAAAGGCTCATGTAATCTCTTAATCTGCTTTCAGTGTACAAGAACACTAGGAAAATTACTGCAGTGGATTAAAAGAAGTCATCAGTGGGAAGATGGCTGAACAGCATGGTGTGCAGTATTAATGCTGGTGAAGGTGGTAGTCAGGTAAGCCGTAGCAAGACCTGATGTGATCACTCAGAAACGACTGTTATTTCTGAAACTAAAGAAAGGTGAGCAATATAGCATAGGTATGTGACCAGATAGAACACAACAGAAGAGTAATGACAACACAGAAACAGGAATCTCATCTTTCCTTCTTCACTATTTTGGGCAGCATCATTGTTAGTTCAATCGGATGGATTATGCAACTCCATTGATAGACTGAAGGAGTCAGCCCTCTATATTAGAAACATGTCTCATTGAAAACTTCTGCAAGATGCCCAAACTACTCCATGAATAACTCTAGCTTACAACTAGAGTAATTACTAAATTGTTGAATCAAAATACCCAGAAAATGTATTAATCCTTCAATAAAATTGTCATGGGATGGTGAATGAAGTAGTTTAGCTAGTGCCTTCAAAGAACTGGAAACCTAATGTTTATATATCCTTGGTTTAAGAACATGCAAGGAATAAGCACAAAAGAAAATGCAGTCTGGTTTAGAAGACAACTCATTTTCACTTTGAGTCATCTTAACTTCAGCCAAGTGAGAAACGTCAGATGAGACTTGAAGAATTTTGCAAGGAAATAAAGATTGGAGGGATACTTGTCCGAAAGAAATTAAGGGAGGTATTGGTATAACCTTACGCTAGACACTCTTTGAATTATAGCACTGTATTTCTAATGCATAGAGTTGAGAGTTTGAATATCGAATGTAGTCAGTCAAAGTAAGACAACTGGGGAAAAAAATGGAGGCAGAAACCCTTTATCTTGAAAGGAAGACATCAGAACAAAGAGGTACAGAGAGCCTAGCTATTTATTTTCTATCAGTTTAATCTAATAAATGACACTACTTCCCATACAAGCCTTGTCTCATTTACATCCTAAGGTCAGTACACCTACAACACTCCTGCTTTTAAAAAGGGATGTATATAGTGACTCGCCAGTTGCTCTCAAACAAGCAGATGTAGGATACATCTCACCTATCTGCCATTCATCACAACATGTAACCTGGTTATCTAAACTCCTGCTGCTGCCTGGGCAGGGAGACAGCAAATTCCATCAGGCAATTAATTTCCCCTTGGCTGCCTCCAATGCCTGTGCTCACAGGGGATGGTGCCTTCTCTAGACACATGCCACCAGGCCCTCCTGCTGAAACAACCAGCTCAAAGAGCTAGCATGTACTAGACAACTAGCTCACAGATGGCTGAAGTTCAATGAATCCCACACTAGTACCATCTCCAGAGTTATACCAATGTTGAAGCAAGTCAGAACCTGAAAACAATCCAATCTACCTCTTAAGTTCACAAGAAAAATGCAAAATTTAAGTACAATGATAAATTCAGATGTGTAACCACATCTTGCCTTTAGTTTTGTTCCCTTAACAAAAAAATATCCACCTTCTATCTGACTGTCAACGCTCAAGTAATTAGGAAAAACTGTGTAAGTCAACATACTACTGAATGTCATGAACAACGTACAGCAAATATGATGAGAGTTTAATGACAGCAAATCAAACATTTATTTTTTTTTAATTTAAAAAAGTTTGCAAAACCATTTTCTTTAGAGATTGACATTCCTGTATCTATTTACATAAAGTCTCTATTTTACTGGAGAGTAAAAAAGATGCACTTTTAAAATTATTTGTCTATAAGCATATATATATATATAAAAAAGACTAGCAAAGAGAAATAAATAAAAGAGGGAAAACATACCTTTATTTTAAAAAGAGGCAGAAAAACTTGACCACAAAAATAAGTACATTACAGTGTTATTTACCTTCTTATAGGTCTATCCACATCCACTAAAACAGAATCTGAAAGACGTATCTTACATTCATACTTTACTTTAGATACTTGTTCTGGTTTAACATATAATTTTCAGTTACCCACACGCTGCCTATAGCTTACTTCACAGTGTCTGCATATAATGTATTGGAAACACAATTTCTCCTTGTGCCCGCAGGATGGAATTTCACTGCAGATCAACGGTCACTTCTATGAAAGGGGGGTCTTTTTATATAGAAGGTTTTTGAGTGTTCCCTCCTCCTCCACAGAAGAGGCTCCTCTCTATTCAAGACATTACATGGTACCACTGCCTCTTCGGTAACATTTCCCTAGCATTTCACAAAGATTAAATGTTACCTAGAAGCGTGACTGAAACATTTCAGATTTTTAAGATCTTTCATTCATTTCTAAATACAATTGTTATCTCTGTTCATTTTTTTTTTAGTATTGTCATTAATAAATTTAAAATTTTCCATTTCACCCACTGATGCTTTTTAAAACTGTAAATGATTCAGTGACATCATCCCTTAATCTACTGCACAAGGCCAGTAAGTGAATCAGTTCCACAAAGAGTTATGCATAAGACAAGTTGTATTACTTGAGAAACAGTGTATTTGTAGTTATATCAGTTACGGATAAAATTTCTGTGGCAGCTTATGTAGAATATTTTTAATGACCATCTTTCTCTTAAGATGCCCAGCCACCGGTGACAAGCAGCAGCAATATGGAGTATGTTTCTGTATTTTCTAATTGTGTTCTCCACATATTAATGAAAAATATCCATTTGTTATGGAAAGGTAAATAAACTTTTAGATAAACTGTAAATTCATCTTGTAAACAAGACTCTAACAAGGGTTTATTATGTTATTCAAATGTACACAATGTTTCACAAAAGAAAGAAGGATTTTTAATAGATTCTCACAATCCTATTGCCAATTTGATTTGTGTCTGTAGATGTTGAGGGAAAGAAAAAAGAAATAGACCATTATCAACAAAATATTATTAAATATATATATGAAACATTTCCCTGGAATGATAATCCATATTTTTAAAAAGCTATTATAAACTTAAATGTTGGGGGGGGGAAGGCAACCTCACTTTGAAAAGTAAAGCATTACCTTAATTCCATCCATTTTTACATAACCTGCATAGCACCATTTTAGCTGTTCTCCACTTCTAATACAGAGTTTGAAAAATTCAAATTGCAATACAATATACATTGTACGTTACATATCAAAGGCTAAAAATTCCAGTAAAAGAAAATAGAGTTTGTATATGGCATTTATTTCACGTTATCTTTCTGTGTTTCATGTAAATATCGTTAATGAAATTATACAACCTCAGACCTTAGGGAAACTACATCTCTACACAAACAAGATGATACAGAAAGTAGTTGTGTTTTAAATACTGTCCTTCAAGGGTTTGGAAACAGTATTTTCATATTGCACATTTTTAGTATTAATACCATGTACAACACTACATAATACTCACCTTAAGATTCTTAGTGATGATTGAAAAAGAAATTAACCCAGTGCCTTGGGGATGGGTTAGCGTGAGAGGTGGCTGACATAAATGAGATGAAATGCCCCCTCTCACACATTGGTGTTGTGCTGTCTATGTATACATTACTTAAGAATGTTAGCAGATGCAAGGAGCCACTTTTTTTTTTTCTCGTTGTTTGTTTTTGTTTATTTGTGTTATTTTTGTTTGTTCTCCCCAACCTCCCTCCCCCCCGCCTCTCCATGAAAAGCGTATCTATTGGTTATTTCCATTTAAGGGATACTTTCCCTTTCATTTGCAGAACCTGCCTGACAAGTGTCTCGGATGTGATCTAGGTGAAATCATGCACAGTAAGTAAGCACTGTCCCTCCCAGAGATGGACTGAAATGCCATTTTGGTCATAAGTAAGGGGCAGGAAAATTGATAGGGGGAAAAAAAAAAAATAAAAGAAAGGAAAACTGGGAAGTGGGAAAGGAGAGTGAGGAGTGAGCAAGCAAGCACAATGGTGCTTGTTAAGCCCTTCGCAGATTTCTCCCTCATGCGCACACACACACATGTTATTTCACACTTTGGCATAGTCTGCTGGAGGAGTTTTCAGGCCTAAGCTGTTTCTGAAGGCTGTATTACCTCTAAATAATGTAACTACTTCACTTATGTACTAAAAACCGAAAAACGCCAGAAGATTTACAACACTTTCACACATGTAAGTGAACACAACAAATTTAGCACCTCTGCAAATATAAAAAATCCATTATGCAGTTTTGATTTGGCAACAGGATCATTCAATTCTGACTAGGGAAGCACTTCGAAACAGTAACGCTATGCAGGCAAAACACTGTCACTGGTAGAACTAAGTTTCTCCAATTTCCATGTTAATAGACTTCAAGACTAATTTCAAGTGCCATTTTCATCTTAGAAGAGGTGTGTTTTGTTGGGTTTTTAATTAAAGATTTTTAAATAACTCTTAAAATAAAAATAAGGAATTAGCAGGGCCTAGTGTAAGTTAAAAATTTTTGTGTTTTGCTCTCCCCAATACCACTAGAGTTTACAGTCACTTTCTGTAATAGCCAAATTGTCAAGAAAAAATCTACTTTTGTCTCAAAGGCTTTTGACACATATAAACCCCGATGTTCTCCTCCCAGGTTTAAGTGCAAAAGAGATGTCCAGAAATTTGCATGAATCCAAACCTAAATTAAAACATCACTCTAAATTGAGGTAGCACATTTAACTAAGTTTCTTTCCAAGAACCTCAGAAAGAAACCGAAGAATTGTAACAGTCATGTCTCTATCAACAAGCATTAAAAGCTTTAGTGACCCATGCGTTCTTTCCTTGCCATTTGAGCATTTCAGGAGCTTGGAAGTTCTTCTTTAACTCTTTTTTTCCCCAAAAAATACTGTTTACTCCATGCACCTGTAGGTCCTGTGGCATCTACTGCAACATCAATAATGGAATCTGGAGTCATCCACCTCAGAAATGCCAAGAAAAGGAAGTTCAGAACAGCAAAAAGAGCAAAAATATACCCAGTCACTGGGCCACAGTGAGACATTAGTCTGTTAAGTCGCTCATCCATTGGCAAAACCACTTCATCTGCAACCCTGTCATACACCTAAATGGAGAAGAAAGAGAAAGTAAGATCTTAAAACAATGTTGCTTCTGCCTCAAAAATCAGGCAGTACTTTGTTATCAGCATGCAAAATAAACTATCTATTCCTAACTACTAGATGGGACAAATACTACCCCAAAAAAGCTTTGCAGATTTTAAGTGCTGATTTATGAGCACTGTTCTGGAAATTTCATTTATTTATTTAAGGAGAAAAAGGAAAATATATGTTCTATTTGTTTGACAGACCTCTAGACCTTCATTAAATAGAAAAGCTGCATAATTTATCTCTTGAGTAATATCACACATGTAGGTTTGGGTTTTTTTTAATTAACTGAGTAAGTTCTAATCTCATATTCACACCAGTCATAGGAGAGTCTGAACATGCAATTGCTACATTTCCAACACAAAGATGGGTGAAGTCATACATGAGTTGGAAGTCTTCCAAATCTCTGTATTTGAACAATCATAATAGGATACTGATTTTTATTTAAAGAAACACTATTAATTTCTAGTAAAATTCTTAAAATTCAATGAATGTGAAAAGCAAATACATGCTACTAGTGACTTAATACACATACTAACCACAACCACTAAAAATGATGATAGTAATAAAAGTAGTCCTGTGTTTCATAGAACAGAAACATAAATACCCACTACACACAACTCAAAAAAAGGCTGAAAGGACACAGGGTTTTTTACTTGAGTACATTACAGACTTCATCCTACGGCGTAACTTAACAATGAGCTAACAAACAACTGTCTTTTATACAACTAAGTTCCACGCATACTTCTCCCAACTATACTAACATTTTTCTTCACAGAGGTTTTTGGGTTTTAGTTTATTTGTTTGGTTTGTTATTATTTTTTTAATAAAGGGCTATATAGGAAACTAGAGGAAAATATAGTCTAAATTTGACTACTATAAAACCTTTGCAATAAAAATGTTGCTTGCAGTTACAAAATCATAAGATGATTTGTACTGACAGTACTTGAAAAAAATAAAATAAACTGGTTGTGCCTGATACTTTAAGGAGACATACAAGAGATATACATCTGAGTACACAACAACATAATTAAGAGGCATGTGATTCAGCTGCTCTCTTGCTTAAAATATAAGGGCTAAAGTAAGAAGCAACAGATCTCCACAGGCTTTTATAACATTATAGCAGGTAACATTCT
This sequence comes from Actenoides lindsayi, assembly GCA_025331215.1. Taxonomy (NCBI): domain Eukaryota; kingdom Metazoa; phylum Chordata; class Aves; order Coraciiformes; family Alcedinidae; genus Actenoides; species Actenoides lindsayi. The sequence goes on from WTSP01026203.1 coordinate 61,776, forward strand.
TTACTAATGGCAGAATTTTTATTCTGAAGTTCTGATTCTGAAATATGATATAAAAAGATTGATAGTTTATTTTTACTACAACCATAGTTTATGTAAATTCAGTTATGTTCAGCCTACTCATAATAACTACCACTCATAATTTTAAACCACTTGTTAGCACATGGCAGACAAAAGTTTGTCACAAACTCCATCTTTTCCTTTTTGTACATCTTATACAGCATGTTTTCCAGTTATGCCAGAAAAGTTATTTCATGTGAAGACTGGAAAAATATATAAGTAGAAATATAACTCAAGATCTAGACTGTTCTTCAGAATATTCATCAGTAGTTACGGCATAGAAAAAATGCAAATAGAAAAAAATCACCCATCTAGAGACGCATTTGTTTTCAGGGGAAAAAAAAAAAAAGTATTTTCTGAACATTTTTAAATCATGTATGTTTGAGAGGAAACACACTGAAAAATTACACTGAAAGTTTACATAGAAAACGTACATAACAATGTTTCAAAGAAGCAGCTGTTTCAGAAATGTACTTTAAGAGAATTTAAAAGAAGTGGTTATACATACTTTCTCAGTTCGCTCTGCTACATTTCTCCATGTATAAAATGTCTTTACTTTATTATGAACAGTTTCTGGAGATGGCAGTATTCCTGATCTGAGCTGGGTAATAGCTTTTTCTAAGCCATCACACAAAGATTTCACGGAGGGTTCACACAAAATAATGAGATTTTCTGGAAGCACCTCAGGAATCCCACCAACTCTTGTACTCACCACCTTTGAAAGAAACAAAAGAAATAGCACATATGCTGCACAACAATAAAATCAAGGGATGACACTGCTATTAAACCATTTAGATATGGTACTGAAGAAGAATGGAGAAAAAAATATACAGTAAGTGGTTGCCATGAAGGCAAAGACTGCTTTGGGAATTTTACCTGTATGTGAACTAAAAGTTTCGGCCCTAGAAAAGACCTAGAATAGCAGATAACCTTTAATGATATTCAGGATGATTCTTTGGTAGCATGATAAAACAGAAGACTTGGTCTAATGAGTGGTTTCTGAGACATTGTTCATAAAGGTATTTGTCACAGTACGTAACTAAATCTGGGTAACTAGATTTTGGACTTCCTCTCCACAGTCTCTAACGAAAACTGTTACCTCTACTTGGAGAGCACAGTTTTACCACATCTGCCTTCAGTTTACACTTTCTAGGCTGCTGAACATTCACAAGAATTTCTTTAGATGTTCAGTAATCTTAATGAATTATTATTTTTAAAGGGAAATCAAAAACTACTAAGACTCACATTGAGCACTCATCTCTTAACAGCAGGCAACAGTAAAGAAAAAAAAAAAAAGCAGAACATCCTCACCTCTAGAGAGGAAAACAGACGACAGGGGAATAACTACTACAGCTAGGCAGTGACTACTACCTAATCAAAGCATACTGGAGTAAAACAAACAAAAAAAATCCCAACAAACCAACCATCCCTTGTATTTTCTATACTTCTTGTGTATTAGATACTTATCAGTCTTTCTTTAAAAAAAAAAAAATCTTTATATTTTTATGTGAGAATCTAAGTTCTTTATGGCTGTTTATTTAACATTTTTGTGAATTATCAAACTGAGTTGCAAATTAGCCAGAAAGGGCTTTTACTGCACAAATACATCCTCGGTTAATGTGAGAAAACAAGTGTCAGTTCTTGTTGCAGAAAGAAAACAGTTCTAGTGCAATGGTTTAATCTGCTAATTCAGAAGCTCAACTGACCAGTCACCCATGCTCATGAGCCATTTTTCTGCAGCTCTTCCTAAAGTAGTGTCCAAGTAAAACCTTCAACTACCCCAACTACCCCAAAACTCTGTAAAGGAATACATACAAAATAGTATTTTGGAGTGGCAGTCTGGTTAGTTCAGAGAATTGAGAGTTAGCATATCTACATGTTATTCCCATTTCTGCACAAGTTTCTGCTGGAAGCTTAATCAGTTTCAGTCAACCCTTCTGCTTCAGCTTCCATGCGGCCTGTAAATGGGGATAATATCTGCTCACCTTTGTAAAGACAGAGCCTCAGATGAAATCAAATACTACAAACATATTATTTAATAATTACTTTGTTTAAAACGGATATATGCATTCTAGATAGTTGAGATAGGAGTTTTTGGTGCTTTGGTTTTGTTTTGTTTTACCTGTAAACCACAGCTTGCTGCTTCCACAATTGCCATACAAAAGGCCTCAGTGAGGGAAGTGTTGAGAAAAATGTGTCCCTGGACTAAAACATTTCTAACATCCTGGTGTTCCAAGGCTCCTAGAAGACGTACTCTGAAAATAAAAAAAAATTTTAAAAAAATAAATAAATAAGACAGAGAAACACTAGACTTGACTGAAATAATGCTGTATATTGTTACACATACTCTGAAAAATGTACCAACAGTTCACACTTATATAGAGAGAGAAGGAACATGAACACCTTTTCCGTTTTCTCTATTTTTTTTCAGCAATGAAGACATGTAAGACTCTGCTTCTTAATTTCACACTAAAAGAAACTTCTGAAAAATAAAGTTAGGGGCAGAAGTTGCTCTGTTTTAATGGCAGCTACCTTCAAAACATTGCTATTGAGCTTTCTAGTTCCGTAAAAGAACATGGCTTCGTGCAGTTAATAATGAAGAGTTGCCATCCTTTCTTTGTTTAGATGTATTATCAGAAATTTCAGTGTGAGGTCTGATCAATCTCAAAGTCTAAGGTGGGGAGGAGGGTGGAAAATATTTAGGATACCATGGTGAAGACCTATTATTTTGAAGAGATACTGGAAAACAGAAAAGGTGCAAAATCAGAATTATACTAACAAACAAATTTATCAGAGGAATCACTGACTGAAGTACAGAATGGGCAACGGAAAGCAGAGAAAAGGAAATGGAAAATTAAGTACCTTGTCCTTGCTATATGAAACTGTCTTTGAACAAGAAAACCCCAGAGAAATACAGAAATGCATATGCCATGAGAGAAACAATTTGGTAATGCAGTAGCACAAGGGAACATGTTTGAAGTTATAATTACATAACTCATACTAGATAAGCACCACCCTAAGTGTTTCATACTGAAATAATGAAATAAATTACCAGCAGTCATCCTCATAAGCAGCAGTGCCACGAACCATCTGTCTAACACCTTACACCATTTGGTAATATGTGATCCAAGCACTACAGTTTCAGAAGGGAATATGATAAATTTATGTCTAAGTCAGATTTTCCCTGACTAGAGTGAAGGTTCACACAGGGTCTATTTCTATGAATTAGCCTGCAGGATCACAGTCCATCTCTGTAAATCCTCAGTTAGCGTGTGGTCCATCTGCCTTGCTTTCAGAAGTTCTCAACTTCTCCAGCCTTAAGTTCTGGGGATTTTTTTGGAAGGAGTGGGACAGGTGGAAGAGTGTTGCTTTTGTCTTCCCTGAAGTACACTAAAGGGTCATAGACATGCATAGAACAAACCTGTCATGTAGCTGGTACCTTTCCCGGACTTCTTCCAGTACGATTCGTTTTGGTCCTTCTCCTCCAACTAAGAAATGTAACTCTGGATATTTCTGACAGAGCTCAGGAATTATACCACTAAGCAAATCTATACCTATGAGCAGAAAATTTAAGGCAAGCCGTTACGGTATTTGATTTTAGAACAATCATGATATAACCTACTGCCATAACTCTACGCAAGAGAACAAAAAAAATCTTTTGAAGACAGTTACACTGCTAAACTCAAAATTCTGAAAAAAAGACAACTTGTCATCTATTAGAAGACAAATATCCAAAAAAAAAATCACTGATGTTGATGTTGCTTGATTATATATAAAAAAAGGCATTTCTAATGGAATCTATAGATTAGGGCCTAAATCACATCCCCAAATAAGCCAAATCTTCCATTTTACAAATTTAAATTTTTAATACCTTCAGTATTATAAAAGAAATACATCTCTGAACCCAACACGCGCAAACTGACACGTACCTTTCTTCTTGAACACACAGACACAAAAGCTCAGAATCGCTACCCTACACAACTCCTGTTAAAAATCCAATCCATACCACAGAGCATAAGTGGTATCTAACCAAGACCTTTCTTATCGTACCCTAAAGAAAAAAATAACCAAAATAAACTTACATTTTACCCCTCATTACCTTTTCTGTAAACAAGTCTGCTGACAACAACAATTGTTATCGTACTGTCATCCCTCCTTGATGGGTCTGGAGTGAAGTCAGTGGGATCAACAGCATTGGGGATGACAGAGACTATCCGAGGGTCCAAAGCTGCTCGCAGCACCGTGTTTTCCTTACTCGTGTAGGAGACACAGACAATGTGGTTTGTATCGCACAGTGACACCGTCAGAAGTTTGTTGGTAAGCACCGAGCTGACATCCGCAAACCCAAAGAGGGAGTGGTCCGTGAACACCGTCCGCAGCCCCATGGTCTTGGCGTGGAAGAGGGCATCGTGGGCCATGGCAGAGAAGGAGCTGTGGGCGTGGACGATGGTGACCCTCTCCCTCACAAATATGTACCTGAGCAAGGGCAAGCTGTGGAAGAGCGTCGTCGCCGTGGACTGATTGTACATTACCTTCAGGGGCAAGTAGTAGACTTTCAGCCCATTGGTGAGGTAGCGGACTCCCTTCCGGCAGCCATAGGCATGGGTGACCACCAGGACCTTGTGGCCCCGTTCGATGAGGCACTGCGAAAGCTGGTACACATGGCTCTCCACGCCCCCCATGTTGGGGTAGAAGAAGTCCGACACCATGCAGACGCTGTGAGCCCCCCACGCCGGGCCCCCGGCTGCCATCCCGGGCCCAATCCTGCTGGGAGAACCACAAGGTGCCATCACTAGCCGGCGACCACCCGCGAGGACCCCCGGCCCTCTCACCGCCGCAGTTCCCGACCATCCCTCCCGCACAGGCCTCACTGCGGCAACGCGCACCGAAGGTGGGGCGGCCGCGGGCCCTTTAAGAGGGCGATCGCCCGGGCAACCAGCGGCGCCTCGAGGAAGTGGGGGTGGAGGTGAAGGGGGAGGGGGGGAGGGGGGGACGCGCGTGCGTCCCCGTCCCCGCGCGCGCGCGCGCGCGCGCGTGTACCTGCCGGCCGCCGGCGCTCCCTGGCCGCTTCCCGGCGCCTTTCCCATTTCCGGCCACGGCCGCCCGGGCGCCACGGCAACCGTGAGACTATTCCCCGCCCCCTGCTCCCGCCTCCTGCCCTTCCCAGCGCCGCGGCCAATCGTCGCCGGGCGCAGCGTCACGCGGGAAAAGAAGCGACCAATGAGAGCGGCCGCGGGACACCGCGGGGGCGGTGGGGAGAAGGGAGGTGGCGGAAGCTTCACGCGCGCCAGGTAGAGGAGGGGTGCGGGCGGCCGTTGGGCGCGGCGGGCCTCGCCTGTTGGCCTCTTGCTAGTGATCCAGCCGTGCGCCCAGACAGCGGGACATCCCCTTTCCAGCAACAGCATTGCCCGTTCCGCGGCGGGAAACCTGCCTCGGGCGAGTGCTGTCAAAGAAACCCAACTTCTGCACAAAAAGGCATTGTCCAAAGTGGTGAAAAAAGTGAGGTGCACGCTGTGAACTGATGGAATTGCCTTAAAACTCCAAAGGAGTTGCCTCGCCCCCAGTGGAGAAGCTCTTCTGGTGTGCTCTTTGGCTCAGTCACAGCTGGAACTTGCAAAACATACACACGTCTTTTGCTACAAGTGCTGGAAGCTTGCTCTCTCTAAATGAAAATGCCATTATTTTTACAGACGATCCAGGATCTTGAACTTTGAGAAATGTGTCTGGGTTGTGGGAGTCGTGCTCTGCCCCTCCAGGCTGCTATCTCTTGGCCGTGTATTTCTGGTCTTCTCAAGATGGTCTGCAGTCAGCTGCTAGCAGCTCCAGCACCAGCCAGACTGCTGCTGGCTGCCAAGAAGGATGTTACCTCACCAGGCTAGGGTTGTTCATGCCTTCCCTATATGTTCCAAAATTATGTTTGGCAGCTATTTCTCCTTGCCAAGATTTCTGATATGAATTTCATCAGATTTGATTCTGTCATCACTCCTGTACAAATATGTGTGTTGTGAGTGACAGTACAAGCTGATTCCTGGTTAGGTTGAAACATGGACAGAAGTGATTTAGAGGCACCAATCCCAAGAAGGGCCAAAGAGGGAATCAGGTAGGGACTGAAAGACAAGAAAGGTGTTAGTATGCTGAATAAGAAAAACATTGCTTGTTGTTTGACTTTGTCTCATGTGTTCAGAAAGGTGTGACCGTTATTGGCAAATCTGACTGCATCATCAGGCGCTTCTCCAGGGTGACAAGAACCTGAATTTCAGGATGAGAAGCTGAGTGTGAGGTCAGAAGTGGGGAGGCTTCTCAGCTGCAGTGGCAGATATCCTGCAGCAAATGAAGAAGAGACCCAGAATGAGGGGTGGGCATTGTTTATGTTTATTTATTTATTTATTTATTGTTTATTTATTCCCCAGAATAAAGTGCAGCCTGAGTGTAAAGCATTTGCTTTAAATTACAGCTAGGACAAAACCCCACAAAATAGTGCCAGGAAACGGAGGGAAGCGCTTAGAGGTTCTCAGCTGCAGCACATCATGATGGGATCCCTGGTAAATGACAGTGGTGACCTCCCTTGGTGCCAGGCTGCCCTGAAAAATCAAGCTGTACTAGTCACTCCAATTTTAGCTGTCAGAAAAACAATGCTTACTGGTTTAACTATTTTGAAAACTAATTTATTTGTTGTTTGGTTTGTTTTTTTTTTCCAGACTAGTTCTTGTGTGCTGTCTAGAGAAGTGGTAATTGTTGCTATGCAAGCTTAAAAAATTCAGAGAGAAATAGTAACTGGTATACAACATAGCAGCCCCTCTCTTCACTGAAAGAAGTGGGATTTGAATGTTCCATAAATGGATGCTGACCAACCCCCGTGCAAATCTAGAATACTGGCACCAACCTACAAAACCTTCCACAGGACAGATCCACTTAATCTCAGAAATCTCTTTTTATGCCTCAGCAGTTGTGATTTTTTGTCACTCCATATTTATCTGAAATTTGGAGAGGACTTGGTGCTTTCCCCACAGCTGGCCATAGGCTCTATATGTCTTTTGAAAGAGGTCAGGAAAAGCATCATGGTCAAGCTTTCTTCCCTTTGGCCCAGCATATTAGCCCTGGTGGTCTGACGTCTGTGCTCTGAATTAAATGTGTCTAGTTGTGCTTAATGTCATACCTGTCAGTGATCTAACTCAATCCCCCTGTATCAACAGCCTCCTGCCATTGTCATCTTCAAATGACCTTGAAAAATTTGTCTACCAAGATGCCTAGGAAAAAGCTGGAAAGGAATCTTTGCCTCTGCAAAGTCGACAAAGGTGCTGCTAAGTTTTTTGTCCATGGTTAGTTCACAAGGATGGGGTACCACACACTTTTTTGCTGACTGTGTTGTATTGTTTATTCATAAAATTGTCACTGGTTCTGGGTAGATCCAAAGTCTGTCCTGCCCTGATCTGAGGTGAAGCTGTTATGAAGTGACCAACAGCTGAAGAGAGAATCTTTTTTTTTTCCTTTCTAAACGTTTGAACTCAACACATTCATTGCCTCATTTAAAGCACGTACAAGGTCAGACTGAGACTGTGGGATATGTAAAGTATAGCATAAAGACATTAAACCAGTGACAGCAGAGTAATTACTGCTTCTAAGCCTGGTCCTCGAATGCTCCCTAAAGCAGCCTCATAAATTGAGTTAATGGAGAGAGAAGATAGAGGACACTTAAAGAGACTCCTGTGCCTTTGTTCTTGTAGCAGAGGCTGTCTTGCCTCAAGGAGACCACTTTGGTGTTCTTGAAAATGCCGGAAGCATTTCTGACAGTTACTATGCTCTATCTTCTCCCTCTCAGCCTCCTTGCAGGCTGAATTTGCTCCTCTGTCCCCAGCTAGGATGATGTTGCTTCTATTTCATGTTTGTCTTGAGCAAAAGCTATTGCTATTTGGTGAAGTGACTTTGCTGTGTGTAATGAGCTGGTATTGAATTAATGCATTTATTTGCACTTAATATGCCTAAAGCGTGCACACTTGTTATTTCAAAACATTAGTAATTGATAAAAACAGGTGATCAGTTGTTCACAAAGCAGTTCACAACAGAGCTGCAAAGCATCTAGATCCTGATGCCATGTTGAAAGAGCCGTGGTGCTCCTGGAAAAGAAATCTCATCATGTGGAATAGTGATGTGAGAATGAAAAACTGGCTCACAGCAAAGGGTGCTTTCTTTCTGTGGATTCAGGAAAGCAGGAACTGTTGGAAGCCTCAAATAGAGAACATTCATTATTTCTAGTACTGAGTGGAATACTGGATGGAGAACTGTGGCCTATAGATGGAAGCATAGAGCAAAATTGGAATCTTTGTCCTGAAGGAAAGGATGAACCGTCCTTCCATTTGGTTTACTTTTACATGGTCAGGCTGGAAAGCCTGTCACTTCTGAGACTCCTGCAAAGAGGGACTGAGGGCCCAACTGTCTACCTTAGCACTTGTTTTGGATGCTAAGAATTAACAACAGGATCTAACAGGTTTCTGTAGTACTTTAAAAACCCTTGGGTTTGCCTGGTTTCTACTATGTACGGCCAATCCCATATCTGTCTGCAATACCACCCACAAAACAGCCAAGCAAAATCACAGGTTTCTCATTCAAGCACCGGGATTTTCTTATGGTCTTTCTCCCGAATTCATGAAATGCCAAAGAAGCTGGATGGAATGACATGTTAGCATAATTTTTTATCATACTGTTAAGCTGAAAGCTTAACAAATGGCAGTGTTGTCCATGAAGGAAATCGCCATTGAAGAAAAGCTGTAAAAAGGGCTTCTTCTCTTTAAGTCAGGTTTCTCTCTTAGATTCTATAAGCTGGTTTTCCATTTTATAGGCATATCTTCCTTCCAAGCAGGCTGGAATTCATCTCTGGCAGATGAATTTGCTAACAGAAGTGAGAAGTTGATTGGCAAGGCTCTGTGTTAGGTCTCACATCTGTATGTAACCTGTGCCCCTCACATAACCCCCGAGGTCTCAATCAGTCACCCCCTGCGTACTACAGTGTTCTCCCTCCCCAGAGTTCCCTTCCGTCTCAAATTAGGACAGTTAAGGTGGGGAAGATCATGGGGGCTTGGAAGAAGTTGCTACGAGGAGTAGCCTCTAGTCCCCTGGCCTTACACACAGGTCCTTACCAGTTCAGAACAACTGCTTGCGGTGCATTGAATGATCCTTTTTTACACTACATAAGCGTAAGTCATTCACCACTTCCACGCAGAGACCATTTTGGCACCGGAGACTTGGTCTCAGAGTCCTTCCCAGTCCCTAGCAGAGGCGGTCATCACAAACAAAGCCTGGGTGCTGGCTGTCTTCTGCCTTCATGGTGATCCAGCTTAAGGGCTCCCCAAACTGGGGGGGAAGAAATTCCCGAGTACAACTGGCATCAACTCTCTAACAAGTCATCTGACTAGTCTGGCAGATAGGCAATTCTTCCTGTATCTCATCTGGGTTAGATAAGGTACAGCAACACACAGATCTGGTATCAGTTATTATGAAGCCACAGCCTGTTGACCAAACTAGACTTGGTTTTGCTTTTTATTTTTTCCTTCAGCTTTACTTGGTTTTACTGTCTGTTTAGTTGCAGATCTGCATTTCTGTGTCTGCAGCTTTGAGGTCACATCAAACTGCTTTAGCATTCATATATCATCAACTTCCTTAGAAGAGAAGGCCTATCTTAGAGGTCTTCTGTTCGTACCTTTAAGGCTTTACTTCATGAACTCTTAAAAAATCCTGGGAATTTGTGTCGTAGAGTTCAACACAAACTGAAGTGCGGGGTTTCTCAGATGGGTTTCAGCATTAAAATGCTAACAAAATGGGTTTAGCTGAAAGTTAAAGACTTTTTGGTGGAGAGGGAAAAAAGGTGCAGTGACAACAGCAGATGGAGCTATTGGAAACCTAAAATGTGTTCACCCTGGTGGGGATGCAAAATATTCTCAGTGCAAGGCTGAAGAACCTGCACATGGTATGTGTTATTGCCTACTACTAATGTTCCTACCACCTGTATGCCCCAGAGCATTATCAGCACTATTCTCTATGCTCATGATACCCACCAGTGTAATACCAGCCTACTTTCTGTAGTTTGAATTAAAAGAAAAATGAGGGTTTTATAAAAACTAAACATGAACTATCCAATATTTTGGTAGTTTATATCCAGATTTAATCTGTAAAGCAAGAATGATTAATTGTAAATATTCTTTACAATCCATAAAATGAAACAAGTCTTTCTTTAAGTTGATAGCATTACTGTAGCCTTAAATAGCTAAAGATGAAAACAAGGTAAGGTTCATGGAGGAAGCAGTAATTTTTATTTGACTGTTACAATTGGCTAAACTCAGAGAGGCTTCCAGGCAAACCCTTCTTGAGGTTTGAAACAGAAGACACAGATTTCAAGCTTTGTGCAGGTTGGGAACAAGTGCTCTGAGTTTAATTATTGTGGAGCAGAGCAAGGTGATAAGATGATTTGCCTTCAAGGGACAGGTAGAAAGGCATAGGCATCATTAGCTGTGGAAACTTTAGAAGTGAGCTCAGGGTAGTTTTAAAATGTGATGCATGGGGAAATGGCAGGTCAGAGAGTCCAAGTGACTTTAAAGGGATTTTCATGATAAGCCGTTGTAACTGAGCAACAGGAAAGTACTGCAGGTTATTAAGGAGATAATATTGATAAGAAATGTTGCATAGTTCTTGTGAATATGTTGAGCTTTTCCTTGGATTTCATCACGTGTATTGGTTCTTTTATTCTGAGAAGTGAAGCTCAGTAGCCACTATGCAGCTGTATTTGAGTGTTCAAACACAGTTCTGGACAGTTACCCCATTCATAGGGAGCACGAAGCACTTTACCAGGAAAGAGGAAGAGCAAAGGCAGCACATGAGTGTGCTTAGACAGCACGATCTGGGGTCAAGGGAAAGTTTTGATTAAATGCCAACGAGTCACCTAACAGAAACTGATGGGTTAGTCTGGGTATCTTGCATCGCCGTTTCAGCTGGACCTGTGATATTAAACCACACGTTAGAGATACAATCTTCACCAATTAAAAATACCACTTAGCAAAACAAGTGAAGAAGACTGAGTAGAATGCTCCCTATGTTATTACCTTCTTTTCTTGGTGCTTAATTTGTAATTACATTCAATAACTGGATAATTTTTACATAACCACTGTCATATTTTTAAATATATAGCATATACTAATGCAGACTAGAATTAAGTGATTGATTATTCAGCCATAAACATTTTAAAGGTACCTTTGATGTTCAAGAAATGAAACAGTTAACACTAAGTCATGGGTCCTCAATGCTCTCAACCTGGGAGGACTTTAAGCATTGAGTAGTATTGTAAGGTATGATAAAAGTGGAAACAAAGAAGGGTGTTAGTGGCATAGAAGTCAAAATACAGATCAAGCCCTGACAGCATCATTTCATGTATTCATTTGCTTTATTGGATAAAGGAGCAGTTTCCTTTTAACTTAATTTAAACCATATTTTCCTACCCCCTGAGTGAAAAGTTTTTATTGAAGTTCTTGAGTAACTGCTGATGTAGGAGTCTGACTGAAATAAAATGAATGGCAGTACATCATTTGTAACCCCTGCCTTGTTTGCCTTTTAATGTAGACTGTTATAAATTAGAACATAGAACATAGGCCATATTCTGGTAACGACCTTGTAGTTGCAGAGAAGCCAATTCACTCCATGAGTTCAAAATTAGAAGGTGACAACCTCTTTGCTATTTTAAAGTTGAAACTAATTTATCAGCTATTTAGAAAATACAAAAGAACTGGCAGGTGAAGGAGCTTCCACAAATTTTGGGTTGGGTTTTCAAGCTTTCCCTTTCCTTTTTTACAGTACTGTAAAGCAAAATAACTCTTGATTTAACCAGCATAACTCCTGGCTTACAGAGGTAGAGGAAATAAAAAAATTACCAAACAACCAGATTCACATTTTTCAGGGCTAGAAAACAGGAAGAAATCTTAAGAGTCATCTGGAGTTGGTGCTCAAAGGATACCTATAGATTTATATGTTTGCAATGTATACGAGTATGACAGGGTTTATATATGGTCTGTCAACCTTCATATGAATAATGCTTGCTATAAGCAATGTCACAGTACATGACATGTAATGGCTTCCCAAGTAAATGATAGTAGTACTTTCAAGATTTGCTTGAATTTCTTCAATGTCACCGGCATTTTGTAAGTTCACACGTACCTCTGTCCTTCCAGAAGTCAAATAAATTTTTTGAAGTAAAGATTTCCTGACTCTTTCAAATGCAGTATGCATATTGTGATATTATTGTCTTTCAATCTTTTCTCTTGTCCCCTCCCTGCAAAAAGCACATACAAGTGGAAATTGGCTACTCGTAAAAACTTTTCTTTTTAGAAACTTCATGTGTGTTTATTCAGAATTAACAATTATTATTTAACTATTCTTATTCCTATTGCGCACACGCATATGTAGAGGCCATAATCCAAATATCATATTAAAGACCTCACTCACTATATAAAAATTAAGACATACCATAACAGGAAGTTTTAGTCTTCTGATTCTGGCTATGAAATCTGTAAATCATGTCCATATGCTTAGAAAGCAAGTCACGCTGAACACAGTAATAAAAGGCATTTCAAACTTCAAAGAGAATGTTCCTCTGCTCAATAACCTTCCCTCTGAGAAGGTCATTTAGTCATAGGTTAAGAGCTAATGATATCAGTCAAAAAGCAGATCTGTGATGAATTTTACATACCTCATTTAAGTCTTCTGAATTGTTATATTAAATCTCTGTAATTAAATTCTGATGTATTCTGATGTAAATTCTTTCTGATATGAAAGATAATATAAAGTATTTATATTTTAAAGTTTGTTGAATATTTTTTAATGGATCAAAGAATCCAGAATTTCTCAAATAAAATAACATTATGCGTTTTTATAAATCCTCATTTAGTTCTAATTAACTTCTCACATTTTCATCTCCACTCAGAATCTCCCATTTAGTCCTCGTTTTCCATGTAAAGGAATTATGTCTGTGCTATGGTGTTAGCAACATCTGGATCTTCTTGGGGCTGTGGCAACAAAGATCATTGCACAGCACTGGCCTTTATAGCATTGTGCTTAAACTCTTGAGATTTCCCACATAGTATTTTAGCGTGTGTTACAAATACGCAGTATATACTCTAGCTTTGGTCATTTTTTAATCATACAGGAGAAAGGGATGGAAAAAAGCAGCACCCTGCAATGCGCAGAATGGCACAGGGCCTTAGGAAAAGATAATCTGCTAGGATGGGAATTTATTGCAAAGAAAAGAAGCTGCAAGACCTCTGTGCCACGAGTGCAGGCCAGAAAATGAGTCAAACCTTCAGAAGGTGACAGAGCCTTTCATCTACAAGAGCCAACAGGAGGGGAAGGACAACCAATGCTCATACTCAAGCAATTGGTTTGAAGGGTTAGGGAAAGATATTTTGGTGTTCCTGCACAGGTAGATGTGAATCTGGTGAATTCAGAGCTTTTAGGAGTCTCTGCTTTCCTGCCCAGGACAGCACTGCAAGCAAAATGCGAGGGGATGGGTCTGTCATACTGAGTTGCAGGTGAAGGCTACAGGACTGCCGCACTGTCCTAGTGTGTGTGGTGTCCTTGAGTCCTGGACATGGACAAGAGGTTTCCCCTTTCCCTGCTAACCCTGGCCCAGTGCTGGTGCTCACCTCTGCTTCATTTTGTGACCTCATGGGCCAGAGGCAGCTGGATGACAGGTTGATGGGTTACTGTATAGAGAAGGATTTGTGTGAGGTCCTACCCTGCACCAGGAGGAAAAGAGCTGAGGGTGAGGTTAAAGTGCATGTACTCACATGGGTGGACACACACCCCCCTCAAGGCTTTTATCCTGCAAAGGATGAGTTTCAACTTTGTGTACCAGCGTTGACAATCCTATCTGAAGCACAAAGAAGTACATTCATAAGCCTTCTGAAAATTAGGGCTAACAATCACTAAGGAGCATAAAAGTTATAAACTAGATAAATATTTAAGAGTGATGGCTGCTTAGGTCACTCTTATTGAGTTAGTGAATGCCACCACAAGCGGTTTCCTTTTCCACCTTCACAGTAAGCCTAAGACGTGTTCCAAATCTATAAGCTTTCTGGCACATTGCTGCTGCAAGATGGAAATTCCTCACAGGTAGAAAAACCTGTAGAAGATTCAATTTGAAAATAATGCTGAATTTTATGTTGACCTTCAGGTGTGTTTTTAATGATCACACATTCTCTGTTGTTTGAGCATGTTTCTATCAAAAATATTTACCTAAGCATTTTACAAAATGATGCACAAGAAGTAAACACAAAATTTTGAGGTTAAAGGTTAAATTCACCTAGAGGCTTAGGCTGAATGAAACCCATGGACATGGCAATATCTCACTCCTTGCCATTGAGATCTTCAGTCCTGAGTTAGACCTCCAGTCACAGGTCTGGTTTACAGTGGTCTAGGAAGGTGTGAAAACCTCAGAGAAGGGTTCACAGTGGTGGTCAGTGATGGTACAATTTTTTTTCCACATGCCTGCGGTACCATAAGTTAAGTGTCTGGTATGCCTCTGCAGCTCCCCAGCTTTCTGAGGAATGGGCTAATGGTGTAGCCTATTGGCAATCCAACCATGAGGTTGGGGTGCCCCCAGTTGATCTAGGTGGGAAATGATGGGGCAGTTCATTCCTTTTATGGACACTCAGATAGCTCAGGGACTTCACCCACCATATACGTGTGTCTGAATGTAGAGCTTCTTGGAGGAGCAAAAATGTGCTTCTGCTGCCAAGCTGGTTTACCTAGTTTTGCACTGGGATCCCATTTTTCTTCTTGTCCATGCAGAATGCATGCTAGTTGCATATGGCCTTTGGAGGAAAACCCTCAGCAAGTGAGCCGGGTGCAGGCCAGTAGGTAACCCTGCTGTGGGGCCTCCACTCAGTAAGCTCATAGATCAGACTGTGTTGCTTGGTCAGAGGATCCCAGGCCAGTTCCCAGCACAGCTCCAAAAACAGCATGTCAGTATGTTTGCACAGACAGCTTAGGAATAGCTCAAAGCAGTCGTCCAGGGGCAAATCCTCAACGCCTTACTCAGACAAAAGACAAGTTAAATTGTTTTTTGCTTTGTCCAACAATTCCATCAGTCTTACAGGATTTGGCTGTTTATTTTAAAACAATCTAATTTTTTTCCCTATATAAATATAAAAGAAAATATCAGATGAACATCAAAAAGCCATTTTCTATTCTCTGTCTTGTGTCAAGCTTTCCATCTCTACAGCAGTTGTTTCATTTGCTCTATTGCCTTCATTTACAGTACAGTGTAGAACTGGAGAATTCAGCAAAGGGGAAAAAATGATTCAGTGGTGAAGGCCATCACTTCCAGTTCAGTATTATTGCTCACAATATTTTCTCCAGACTGGCTCAGTCCAGATTTCAGTAGCACAGAGAACAATGCTGTCATTGTACTTGATTCGGTTAGAACAGTCACTCGGGCCTCACACTAGTGAAAGGAATTTCAGTACAAAGGAGGTATTTTCATAACATGGTAAGCTAAAACGAAAATCATCTTCTAGTGAACTGTGCCTTTCCAAAAATCACTGAAGAGCTAGTATTATTGTGGCTGTTATCCCTACAGGCAGATTAATGCACTACACCAGGAACAAATAAATAAATCACACATGGCTGTCAGGCAGACGTGGGAAAAATGATTCTTCTTTACTGCAACTATTGAATCAAGTGACCTTGTTTTGACCTGGGTTCGTGCAGAAGCCAATCACAGTAAGACAAACATAAGAAGGCTGGTGGACAAACCGGGACAACTTGAGATAGCTTTGGTTTTTTTGCTTATTTCCTTTTTGTTGGGCAGTTTTAAAGTCAGAGAGAAAAAATCAAAAACACTCGAATAACTGATGTATTTATTTTCTTATATACACTTAAATATGGCACATCTGACAGTAGTTGTACAATAAACTCAAAATGGTAATCAAAGCTGGACAGTAGATCAAATAACTCAGTGCTGAACCTATTAGAAGCCAAATCCTGTACACTGAATTTCTGAAGAAAGTTTCACCCAGGAACTGCACTAGCTAAGGACTCGGAGGCTAAGATTATCTAGTCTCAATTTCTGAAAGACTGGCTGGTGACTGCGACTCTATTACCAATATACTGGCTTCACCTTCCATAACATCGAACCAACTCTTCCCACTCTTCCTTCCATGCAGCCAGCAATTTAGCGGTTATTGTTACCTCTTAGACAACAATTATCCATGTCCCAGAGGATTCGCCTGCAGTTAGTGATTACTCTAATAAATAAATGCAGACTGGATTCATTCTGCTATTAACGTGGAAGATGTTTGTATTTACTATTGTTTGAAAGTCAGTGACAGCTACTTTGCAAAGCAGTGGATTTTTGTACAATAGGTAAAGTTCAGTCAAGGAGTTTCTTTACTTTGGGACCCATGAGAACCTCTCTTCTCCTTTGGACAACGACAATGCCTGGAACACACTGGTCTTGCAGTTGGGCATGTTCTGGGTTGTGATGGGCATTTATCCTCACAGCTGTTTGATAAAGGAGGAAAAAGCAAAAAGAGAGAAGCATTGTAATATGATAGTTCTTCACTGTCACATTCCTCAACTGTTTCATCATTGAACACTGCAATGCTCTCTAGACAACATTTAGGAAAGTCAACACCCTACAACAGGGAGACAAGCCTTTGCTGCCTGACAGTTTACAGTCTACAGCAACCTGGCCTGCTGTTGTCCATTTGTCCATAGTCATGACATAAGTAATGCTTTCATTTCTTGAGAGCAGTGAACTCCTGAGTGTCAGCACTGGATAGTGCTGGATAGAAGGACTTCTGCAAAGCACCTTAGCTCACTTGATGCTTCAGGTTTGGTCCTCCAGGAGTAGTGGCTAGAAAAGTCTGGTATAAAAGTCCTGTGTCCAGTAATTTCCATAAGCCAAACTCATGTAAACAAATGATTGCACTGATCCCCTCCCATCTTTCTGAAACACATAAATGATCATAAATGCTCACTTTCAGCTCTGCTGATTCTTTTAGCTATTTTTGTACTTGTTGACTATTTTATGCTTGTCTGTGCTTTCAAAGCTGAACCTAAAGATGCAAAAGTTACTTCTTCCACAGGTTCTTCTCCGTGAATAAACCTATGAAGTCTATGAGAATGGATCCTGTGGGTGACTATTCAGTGAACTGCATCTCTGCTAAGGTACCTAGGAAAACTGGATGCTGACCGTGCTTACATAAGCTTTCAGACAGAGCTCTTGCATGCTCCTGGGTCTTAACACGTAAAGGATGCTCTTTGACTACTAGATTTCTTTAAAACATGTTACTTAAACCTTAGACTTCTTCTATGATGTAAGTAATATAAGTATCACCTTTATTATTATTATCTAATTGTAACAAGGTATTTTATCCTCCTAGCTAATTCAGCCCTTCCACCTCCAGCATCTACGCAAGCTAATTCAGATCTTACAGTGTAGTCACTGAATGACAAGGAACACCTACCTGCAGGTTTCAGCATGAAATATCTTATGCTTTAAAGCACAGCTCTCCTGGCTCTCCCTACACAAATAGCAGCTGCAGTTTTCTTTACTTTGAAAGAAATCTGTGGGACACTTCTGTCTACAGATGCATTCACAATTTTCTTCATCAAATTCCATATGTTGTCCACACATAGCCAGCTCAGCAAGAGGAGGGAGTCCTGCAATAGCACATACATCTTTTAGTGGTAAGTTTTACATGTCTGAATCCTGGTTTTAAAGAGACTAACTCCTTCTTTGAAATCATTCGCGCTCACATGTGTACTGCCTTATGGGTTCTAGTCTTCAGAATTTCTGTTGTAACTTACAGTACAGAAAAGGACTTGGGAGAATTGGGCTGATTATTTCACTTACTATAATACTGCTATTTCTTGTGGGTTGAACCCTGCATTAATATACTTTATTTTGGGGCTGTATATTAAAAGAGCTTTGTTTTAGGTTTTGGAATGCACAGATCTTTACTGGACAGTGGGTTTTAAAAAGAAAATCTCAAAAAGTTTTTAGTCTAAGCCCATGACAAAAATGCACATCCATGTAAACTGTCACATTCACCACTCAATGTACTTCACTATCCATACACTGTGGAAATTTTTGCAAAATGCTCTGTCTAATAAGGTGTGAGCTGGTCTAGCATTTCTATAAGGAGTATATGCGCATTTGTCGTTTAAAGACAGAAGAAAATACTTGGCTTCAGAAACAAAACCCCAGACATGTGAACATGCTGTCTAATACCTCATCTATCTTCCCTCAAAATACACATCTGGAGTACAATATGAAGCTAATCCTAGCAAAAAGGGAACACATTTTGTGAAAGCTTTATTGAAATTCTAGCAGCACATCCTCAGTTAAAGGTCATGGCATATAATGTGTCATTGGAAAGGTAATTTCCTGTAGTTTTACAATTAGCTCTTGGATTTAACCTACGGAATGTGGAATGTAACCTGCATCTGCAACCTCTGCATTCTCAGCTCTGATGTCAGTGGCCAGAAAAGGCTTGCACAGTACTTGAAAGAAACCTTCATTATTATTTACTTAATGCTGGAAAACCAATATTGAGATAGAATAAAGCCCAAGTCCTATTGGAATGGAGGAGGGAATCTGACCCAAATTCTTGGAAGACAAACCCCTTCCTTGGGGTGATAAAGCTTGGCATGTGTTAAGTGGTGTAGAGTGTTTCAGTCTCACTTTGTTTCAACCTCAAAGACAGATTTTAAGTTATTTGGTCTCAGACACTGCCAAACTCAATGTACTTCAGAGAATGATATTGTATCTGAGGAAATACTGAGTCTATGTCAACAAAAGCTGTAATTCAACAAGCCACAAATTTTAAAGCTCCAAGCTGACATTGCAAAAGGCTAAGAGTTAAGAGGACTCTGGCTATTCACCGTGCTTTGGACTTACTCTGAAATACAGAATAGCAACCCTTACTTGATTGACTGCTTCCTCAAGTCCTTAACTACCAAACCTGATGGTCAGATGATCTGATCCAGAGGGAGAACAGATCCTACAGAAAGCACAATCCAACGGATCTCTTGCTTAACGTTCAGGGATTATAATAAACAGACAAGTTTATGAGGTTATTTAGTTATATTTTAGCTTGCTAGTCTAGGAAATGCTTGCCAGATTGCTTTTATTGTTGCCTTGGTTGGTTTATTCTTTTGCTTACAGGGGGGTTGGAACTAGATGATCTTTAAGGTCCCTTCCAACCCAAACCATTCTGTGATTCTTTGATTCTATGTAGGTTATACCAGAAAGGCAGGGCTTCCTTCTGTGTCCATCTGTTCTAGTGCTATGATATTTTGATCAGTATGATTTCCTGGGAAAAAAATTTTCTAAAAACTTTACAAAGGACTTGAAGAAATTTTAACTTCTCTTAATGTTTACTGCTATTAAGTATCTTTTGACTTACACAGTTACCCCCACAGAATATTTCCGGCAAATTTCTTTGACAGATTAAAGTTTTCCAGGAAAAGCAGAGGGAAAAGGGAGGTGGTGTACACTTCTACAGATTTTACTGTCTTCCATTTCCTTCCACAGACCTGAAGTGATATAAACGCATACGCCTGAGTATGTATGGCATATCAGTTTGAAAGGTTCCTAAATACCTCAATAGTATCGTAAAGAGTAGTCAAGTACTTTGAAAGGTCATATAATATTTTGCACTGACTACAGCTAATAGGTAGGACTGATTTTGCCTATCTTATTCCTGATTAAGTCTGTTCTTAAGAATTTCCCAGAATAAAGATGCTGCACCTTCCCCACACAATATATTTCAGGACATATCTTGTTCTGCCATTTAAAAGTTTTCCTCGATGCCCTTCATACAATTTAAGACCCATGTAACATAAAAATTTATCCAGGGTGCCTACTTCATTAACTCTTTTTAACACTTTCCTGTTTCCTATTCAGGTTGCTAATATATGGGGAGTGAAACATCCAAGCACAAAACATGAAATGGGGGTAAGCACATACAAATGTTTCTCCTCAGGTGAGTTTCTAAACCATAAGCCAAGCCTGTCGAGTGATGTGGAATCAAAACTGTAACTCTCAATGAAAAAATGTGACAAAACCAAAATGAAACACAAGCAGCCAGAAAATAGTAAGCAAAAGTGTCCATTTGTAATTTCATCTTTACCTTCTTGTCTGTTGCGGTGCTGTACATCTACAACACATTCACATTTGTCACTATCCCAAATCCATCCATTATGGCAAATTTTGTTGGTAAAGGGGCAGCTAGAAGGACAAAAAAAAAGGGAATTAAAAAAACCCTAGAACCATCAGTGTAGTCATTTGGCAAAATGAACCTACTAGTATGCTGGGTCTGCCACTTGTACTACATGAAGGTGCAGCATCTGTGTGCATTACTGCTGGAAACAGAAAACCTTGGGACTGGATGGTTTTGCTGATAGGGCTGAGCTGTGTGGATCCAGCAGCTAGAAGGAACAGGTGCAGCATGCATTTCCGATTACATCCTTATGACACTGCTACAATTTTTCAGCTCTTCTCCATAAAACAACTCTAGTCTTTGTCTTCCAGTATTCATGCAGTGTAACTGTACTAAATTTTGTCATGCTGTCAGAAAGTGTGGGTCTAGTTTAAATTTGCCCATGCTTAAGGATGTACAGTGGACTGTTTTCAGGGTCAGAGGGCCCAATTTGACTTTGGGGCTCTTGGCTCTGGAAGGGGAACTCACAAACTGGGAGGAGGCTGATGTTCTTCTGTATTTGTGTAGGCAGAGAATTCGGAGCAGCCAGAAGTATGAGTGAGGCCTGGAGTGGCTTTGCTGAAATGCCACCTCTCCTCCAGCCCAGGTGTTTAACTGAAGTGCAGTTATAGGGGTGAACCTACATGCAGGACTAGACAGAGACATCTAAGCTGACTTCCAATGAGTCACTCAAGCAATCTGTGTTTCCAGAGACTTCGTTAAATTAATGTAGCCTGTTCTCACGGGGACTACAGGTATTTTACACCGTATTTTGAAGTTAGATATGAGATCATTTTTTTCCAGCCAGTAAGCCTGGTAGATGCAACCCAGGACTGGACCAGAAGATGCAAAGCCATGGTTCGCAGTGATTCTGACCAAGCGTTCCATGAGGTATGGCAGAGGGCTTTAGCTTGACCACAGCACTCTGCATGCCTGGCTAAATAATGCATGAGCAGAGTTGCTCATGTCAGATTGAAAAAGTCTATGCATACCTGCCCAAATGGCTCCAGTGGAGCATGGTGCTAGGTTTAGCTGAAGGTTTCTAACCCTGAGTGATAATCAAGGTATTTCAAAAAACTGTTGGGAAAAACAGAAAGTGAAGGGATCATTGTAATGACCAAATCAGAAAAACTAATTTTCCTACTTTGGACTGTACAATATGTGTAGCAGTTTGTAAAAGAGGGAACTTACCCATCTTCTTCTGGGTACTGGACAGATCTTCGTATGATGGTGTACTGATGGCGCTGTGTATTTGATAGACACTTACAGCCTGTGTGATTGGCAATTTTGATTGGCACGGGCTCAGGAACACTTGTCAAGGGAACCGAGATCTCAAAGAGCTAGGTGGGTGAAATAACATTTATTTTTCAGTTACCATTATACAGCCAATATTTGGAGTTTTAAATCAAAACCTCTTATCCTTTCCCACTATTTGCCCTCCACTCTTTTCTAGAGATAGCTACCATAGCTATGAATGAGCAGGTAGGCACTGAGGATTTTGAAGAGTAAGCAATACCCACCAAGATAGGAACTTGCCAAAAAAGTGGTCCCAATTACCAGCTATTAAACACCCAAGACTATTCAGAATTATTTGCAAACACACTCAAAAGCCTGTTCTGAATCCTAGGGCCAAATTAAAAGGATATAGGTATTGGCAACTTTGTTCTTAGTTATATCATCAGTTGACTCTCAACCATTTATGGAGATGGATATTTAACAGTCCTAGGGTATAATCACAACATGCATCTTTAGGGGCCTCAATTAACCCCCACAGCCTCTTTGGAGAGGGAATAAACAGGAGTGAATAGAGGAGAGTAAATAGAGGAGTGGTGCCCTGTGATAGGATAAGTAATGGTCACAAACTGTAACACAAGGAGTTCCACCTCAACATGAGGAAAAACTTCTTTCCTGTGAGGGTAATGGAGCACTGGAACAGGCTGCCCAGAGAGGTTGTGGATTCATCTCCTCTGGAGACTTTTGAAACCCACCTGGATCTGTTCCTGTGTGGCCTGCCCTGGGTGATCCTGCTCTGGCAGGTGGGGCTGGACTCAGTGACCTCCAGAGGTCTCTTCCAACCCCTACCATTCTATGATTCTATGATATTTCATTCTGATTCAGCTGGGTTCCTGCAGGGAATCATCCTGGAAATGTCTCTCGATTGACTAGAGAAGGAGCCTAAGAAACCAAGCAGCCTACCTTCAGTGCATCCAAATTGTTTAGAGTGATCTCTGAGTAGCCTTGTAGAAGCTCTAGTTCCTTCAACAACTACATGTGGGAGCTGTTGAAGTGACTCATACCCCGAGCCACCCTGCCCAAGCCAGCTTCCTTTCCAAGGAAGCCAAAGGATAGGGTACATCTTTGTGTGCCAGCATGTCTTGGCTTAATGCTGCATCCACATGGAAGGGCTGAGAAGTATTCCTAAGCCAGGCTGCTTAGACATTTAAATTCAGGTGTTGCAGTGCCTAACTGTAGGTGGCATGAATAGTCTTCAGTGGATATTTTATACCAAGAAGAAAACAAATGCTCTCACTAATGTGATAGTAATTCCATTTATTTAAGAGGAATAAGTCCGGACTGATGGTGGTGTATTCAGGAGTGGAACTTAGCTGGGGGCTTTTGAGGGGATGATTATTTTGAAGGATGCTAAAGGAATGTTACACTCTTCAAAACTGCAGTTTTTTTCAGAAAACTTATGAACTGCTGCTCCAAAAACACATAAATAAATAAATACTTTTTGGCCTGACCTAGCTCCCTGAGCTGATCAGATGTCTTTTGTGTGTGACCAACAGCTCATAACAGCTTTCTTCTGGTGTGGAATGAAAACAATTAATGAACATTGACGCAAGAAGGATAGGCCCTGATTTGTTTTACTCCAGCTATGTTGCAGTGCAACCAGACAGAGTGGAATTACATTCCAATAAACCTGAAACAAATACAGAAGTGCATTGGACCTGCTCCCTGTGAGGAGTTCAATTTTCTTTTTAAAACAGCTTCCCTTGATCTTTGTTCTGATATAAAGAAAAGCCTTTTTCATAATAATTTAGTATATTACTTCAAGTCAAAAGATGTTATTAACTGTAAGTAGGGATGCACAAGATGATGACTAATCAAGGAGGACCAGTTTCCTGTGCTCATTCTGTAGGTTTGAACACAGATGGTTTAATCTGTAGAGCTGATTGAAAGTACTAAACTCCGAGTTCTTCTCGGTCACCCACTGGAGCAAGATATCTCTGTACATAGACACTAGAGGGAGTCTACACAAAGAAGCTCTCTGGCTACTCTATGCTCACATCTTGGCACTATCATTAAAACTCAGGTATTTGTTGCCTGTTGCACCTAAACAGTAATGAATTGACTACTGATTTAAGCCTTTCTTTTCCAAAGTGACTTGTTATTTGGGGCATTCAGATCCTGAGACATTCAAATTGAGGACATCATGTCTCTCCTGCTGAAAATGTCTAATTTTTGTGCTTGCAAAGCTGCACACCCAAAATTATTGGCCAACCTCTCTGGCACTAATGGCAACTTTGAAAATGCAGCACTTAGACTCCTGGCTTCACGCAGCAAAATATTCTGGAGTCTCTCTTAATCTTTTGGTTCAGAGGATTCCCATAAGCCAATACTCTCAAGAGGTCCCTGGTCAAAGTAACAATACATTAAAGAAGGATTAAACGCCTTAACATCACATGAGCCTGCAGTGACTCTCAGAGCCTGATTTTCCATCTCTACACTTATATATCCATTTTTAATAATGCTACATGAATGTAAAAATGGATATTGCACATGATTGCATCACTCCACATGGATAAAAAAAATAATTCTTCTGTTTGTTATGATAGTACAGACAGATCTTTCATAACAGGATCTCAGAAACCAAACATCCTCCTTCCCCTCCCTTCTTGGAGAGCCAGGATAAAAAGAAAGCAGATGAATTGCCTCCTTTACCGTTTTTGACACGTAAGTTGTACTTGTATTCATGCAGCTCAGACTCTCCTCATTGCAGCAGCCTCCGCATCTGAACACATTCACACAAGGAGGCTTGAAAAATTTGTTGGTTGTTGTACCCAGTTCTTTGGCAACTTCCACGCAGGTTTCCCTTGGCACGCATTGAGTCTTTTGCCATTCTTCATCTATGACTGGAGAAAGCAACATTTTTATGAGCAATTATGGCAAAGTTAAACCTCTGATTAGTGAGGCAGAAGCATTATATAAATAAAAATGAAGTGCTGGCAGGTCATTTACACTTACTTGGATCAATTTGCACTTACTTGGATCGATCTAAGGACCAGAGAGAGTATGAGTGCAAAATTATCCCAGTAACTTACACCAGCTGCACTGGCAGAGAGGTCATTGTAGTTATCCGCCTTTAGCTTTCAATGCGGATGACCAAAATCTCCATTAATTCCAGAGGGTTAAGTAGAGCTTCATCAGTTGCCTGAGAGTCAGCTCCATGGTGTCTGTCTGACAAAACTGACCCACACCCTGTTCTTTTCTCCAGGGTAGACCTCCTTTTTGCCAGTTTATCCTCTCTTTGCATGAACCCCACCATGGACTCAGTAGAGCCTGGGCCTGACTGAAAACTCACATTAATGACTAACAGATTCTGGTCAAAGGGTATTTATACTCCTCCTGGATGTCATCCAGCAAGCACCATTTCCAAAATGGCTAATGAAATCCAAGACAAACACTCTCACACCTTAGTACCATCAGGGGGTTCAAGTTTGAATAACAGGAATATGGATCCAAGCAGGAATTATCTATTCAAAACACTGTGGCATCTTTCAAATACTGAATTGTTGTAGACTAGTAATTTATTTTAGACTGATCTGTCAAATTATGACTGAGAGAAGGAAAAATGCATTAACTGACTGAACCACAGGGAGAAAACAGTGACATTTACATAATATTATCTCAAGTCTTGTGAAGATGCGGCCCTGCTTTTTTTGGCTTTGCTTACCTGATTCAAGTTATGGAATTACTCAAGAATCCATAATGCTTATGCTTTAAGTCCTTCTTAAAATTATGAAAAACATTTTTCCTGTCT